>CAMAOC010000003.1:915000-937500 GCA_945859555.1 Megachile ligniseca
ATTCCCGATATCTGGCCTTAAGTCTCGCCGGTTTCCATGATTAATACTGCCTTCGATCTCGGGCCAAGCAGGATTTGCCGTGAAGGTGATAAAAAATGTCGCAGCACCAAGTTGCATAGACATGGCCAGCATGTCATGCATGGTGTTCATTGCATGTCGTGGACCGCCGATGAATGAGGATGGCAGCAATACTGGAACACTGGTGTCAGGATTGTTCGTCACGCTGGTCCTTTGATCGTGATTATTGAAATCGCCGATATTCTGCAATGAATCACGACGTAGGACACTCTGATTCTCTTGCAGCCATTGAAGTTTGTCTTCTTCTTAACTCTTAGAGCTTTGTCGACCAACCATTGCTGAAATAACTTGCCACAGTCCTGCAAATACTCTTGATCGTCGCGAATGGCCATCTGATAAGCTGCATGCTCGCGAAGGGTGACGTATTTCCGGTTATCAGTTCCCACAGTGTGACGGATACCGGTGTGCCATCCAATTACCGAGTACGGATCCAGCAAAGGATATAACATGGCATCAAGAAGGGGATTCGTAATCTTGACGATCTGTAGAGGTTCGGTGTTCGGCATCGCACGATTTTGGATGATCAGCTGGTGGTGTTGGCGAGGAAGACCACCGTGGTCACCGTACAATACCGCTACATCGTCGCGTGTAGTCGGCAGGTTGGTACGCCCGACGTGAATACCGGCGCCAGCAGGGCCAGGCAAAAGTTGTATGTGGACTGTAGGCCGCGGTTGATTTTGCCGAATGAGCTCTTGCTCCTTCTCGTACGCGTGGAGAAATTGCTGAGCAAGGGCCGAGTTCTCTCGCATGATCATAGTAATATTATTTAAGATCCGAGGACTTAATTTCGTGGCCTCGTAGCGCAGTCTTGTGGCCGTTTCTATGTTACAAAAGTAGGCTGAGCCATACGGCATGTTTGCATTAGTGCGGGAACTATCCTCCTGATGTAACGGGCCAATGCGATGGAATATTTCTCCTCTACCGATCAGATAATAAGTGCCAGACGGAGGGTTATCAATTTTGAGACCGAGCGAGCAGAAACTAAAGGCAGAATTGATGTAGCGGCTATTGTCCTGGAAATATTTGAAGTCGCAGTGTTCTGGATTAGTGAACACCTCACGGAGATACGGGTGAATCGGCCGAAGGGTAAACGCGACCTTTCCGTTAGAGCAGCAGGAAGAAAAATGTCCGGCCTCGGTACGCTCTGACTGGAAGTGTTTGGCCATGCAATGCGGACAAATTGCATTCATCGGTCCAATACTGTAATAGGATGTCTCCGTGGAAAGTCTCGTGGCCGTAGCTTCTCCGGTACGACGGGCGACTTCTTGGCGCTCATTGGAGCGATACTTCTTCTCGCGTTGCAATCGACGCCGGCGTTCGTCGATACCTGCGGGCGTACGTCTGCCTTGTTCGTCCTCTTCAGTTGGTCGTAACCACTGTGGACCGAAACATCGCCGTCCAGTATAGGGTAGCACTTCGCCATCTGGACCTATATCGGCGTAAGTAGCTGGTCTGCCAATCGAGCGTGGAGTAGCGGGCACGTTTGTGTTACGTGTTCTTCGCCTACGAACGGGCGATGGAGCGCGAAAAGTGGTAGACGTTGATGGCTGCGGAGCGGGAGAAGCCGAAGCACGCATCATCGCTGAGCCGGTTGATTCAACAACGTACGGCGCGGTGGCTTCGCGGACACGACCGCGTGATGTTGACGGAACCGGCGACGAAGCTTCAGTTGCAGAGCGTGTCCGTAATAATTGGCTTTGCGAATTACGGTTTCTGTCCGTTCGGCCAGTAACAGTAGACCGGCGACGGGTCCTGATCGGACGACCTCGGCGGGCGGTATTTAGAGGAGAATCATCCATTATTGATGTTCTGTTCGCTGAAATAATACAAAAAAAAATTAATACAAAATCTATTTAGTTGCATGCGACACAATTGATACTTACGACGAAAATCGAAGACAAAGTTGGTTCAATCGTAATATAAGCTCGGCGTGCGTTAATTCGATATATACGACCCTGTCTTTACCGATATGCGGTACCTTAAAAGAAACAGAATAAACATCTAATCTATTTATTTTTAATAGATACAATATACTTACGTTCAAAATAAAACAGAGTTCGAATGATCCCAATGTAACCTTGACGGGCGTTACTTGTACACACTGTCCTGTCAAGATTTATATCTGTTATACTAAAGAAAACATAATTCATTACAAAATATATGAAGTTTTAAGCGGTAAAATGTACTTACGGTGTAAGTGGAACAGACAGTTGTAAGATTCCAATAGAACCTTAGCGGCGATAATCGGGCTATTAAAAAAAGATGCAAGATATATTATATGAAACAGAATTTGTAAAAAATAGAAACGATTTTGATTAATACTTTATTACTTACCACGTAAATACAATACGGAAATCGCAAAGAGACTACAATGCTATCCTGCAAAAGGACTGTAACTGTAGGCTGTAAGCGTGAGCTGTTTTCAAGCCGAACGCAGACCTGCAAATAGATAATACAACCTTTCCGTTAATAATTAGGCAACCGAAATATGTGTGAAATATATGTGTCACATAGAACAGAATTTGTGAAAAATAGAAATAATTTGAATTAATACTTTGTACTTACCACGTAAACACAATACGGAAATCGCAAAGAGACTACAATGCTATCCTGCAAAAGGACTGTAACTGTAGGCTGTAAGCGTGAGCTGTTTTCAAGCCGAACGCAGACCTGCAAATAGATAATACAACCTTTCCGTTAATAATTAGGCAACCGAAATATGTGTGAAATATATGTCACATAGAACAGAATTTGTGAAAAATAGAAATAATTTGAATTAATACTTTGTACTTACCACGTAAACACAATACGGAAATCGCAAAGAGACTACAATGCTATCCTGCAAAAGGACTGTAACTGTAGGCTGTAAGCGTGAGCTGTTTTCAAGCCGAACGCAGACCTGCAAATAGATAATACAACCTTTCCGTTAATAATTAGGCAACCGAAATATGTGTGAAATATATGTGTCACATAGAACAGAATTTGTGAAAAATAGAAATAATTTGAATTAATACTTTGTACTTACCACGTAAACACAATACGGAAATCGCAAAGAGACTACAATGCTATCCTGCAAAAGGACTGTAACTGTAGGCTGTAAGCGTGAGCTGTTTTCAAGCCGAACGCAGACCTGCAAATAGATAATACAACCTTTCCGTTAATAATTAGGCAACCGAAATATGTGTGAAATATATGTGTCACATAGAACAGAATTTGTGAAAAATAGAAATAATTTGAATTAATACTTTGTACTTACCACGTAAACACAATACGGAAATCGCAAAGAGACTACAATGCTATCCTGCAAAAGGACTGTAACTGTAGGCTGTAAGCGTGAGCTGTTTTCAAGCCGAACGCAGACCTGCAAATAGATAATACAACCTTTCCGTTAATAATTAGGCAACTAAAAAATGTATGAGGTATATTATATAGAACAGAATTTGTAAAAAATAGAAATAATTTTGATTAATACTTTAATACTTACCACGTAAATACAGTACGGAAATCGCAAAGGGACTGCAATGCTATCCTGAAAAGGACGGTCACTGTAGTATAGATGTGCACAGGAATAGAGCGAGCAGGAGAGCGAGCTGTTGTCAAACCGAACGCAGAACTGCAAATAGATGAATTACCATGCGTGTCATCGTATATGAAGGGTTCTCTTCTTCAGTTATAAGCCGGATAAAAATGTGTTCTGTCGTTATTATTCGAAGTCTTAGTTTTATCCACTTGCCGTAAATAGTTTTTATTATTTGGGATTATTCTACTATAGTTTATATAGGGTGTTTCAAAAATATTTAATTTTTTCAATATTTCCTAAATTATACATTTTTTTCAAAAATGTTTCGAACAAAAGTTTTAAGGTTTTATATGGGGCACCCTATGGTGCCCTTTCGCCCCACCCTTGGAAGTAATTTCTTGTTTTTGATCGCCCTGTATAGCTCAAAGTTAAAGTCAGAGTCTTGAAACGAAGCGGAACCTACAGGGTGTCTCCGATACTGTTACAGGTCGGAAAAAAATATTGTACTTGTTCAATATTTATTAAAAATTTGAAAAATATTTTCATCCCCTTTCGTTTTTTTGAAATTTATCTTGTTATGGTCTAACGTAGAATTTAGCCCGCTTTCCGTGCCCGTGATAAAAAATATATGTACCCCTTCCGAAAAATCGATTCGACCTTCAAATAGCCTCGACTGTTGATCCTGGAGCCAAGCCGAAAGCAGGAGCTGGAGCAGTCTTTGAAACCCTTCAACTTTTGTTCGAAACATTTTTCTCTAAAGTCAATAGTTTCGTAGATATTCGTGTGGACCACTTTTTTTGAATCACCCTCTATAATTTAAACTCGAAGCCAGAGCATCGAACAAAAGCGGGTTTCGCATGGTGTTTCCGACACTCTTTCATGACTCAAAAAAATGTCTTACATTTATTTATATTTTTCAGAAAAATGAAAAAAAATGTCCCCCCTCCACATTTTTTGAAACACATTTTTCCTGCTTTTCATGAACGTTATCACAAATATGTGTATACGTTATAAAAAATAGATTCGACCTTTATATGACCTTAACACATGACCACACAGAGTAAAGGTGGAAGCAGTGGAGGATAGTGCTCATAAGACCCTTCAACTCTTGTCTGAAACATTTTTCTGTACAACCTATAGTTTCGTAGATATTGCGTCAAAACACCTTTCTGAATCACCCTGTACAACCGTGATTGGTGCAGAATAACGTAGTAATGGAAGCCCTACAACTTTTGTACGAAACATTTTTCTCTCAGGCCTATAGTTTCGGAGGTTATACCGGCGGACCACTTTTCGTGAGTCACCCTGTATAACCGGAAATGGAAGCCAGAGCTTTCGGACAAAGGGGATTTCGCATGGTTTTTTCCGCTCTTTCATATGCCGTAAAAAAATATTATAGTCGTTTTGAAATTTTTTCGAGATTATGAAAAAATCCCCCCCCCCCGGCGGTTTTTCCAAAATTTTTTATTTCGAAAATCAATCTACCCTCCGAGTCCTTTACAACGACACCACGCACGGGCTTGTAACCAAAAGGGGAAAGCGGGAATAAGGGCGTAAACATTAAAACCGATACAGATGTTTCAAAAAAGGTGTACGGTAAATAACGCGAACAGGGTCTTAAATGGTGTCGAAAATGCCATCTTTTGAAAGAAAAAAAAAAAGGTTTCTCCTATAAGGCTCGTAAAGATTTGGAAAAAAATTTTTTACCCCCACCACTTTTTCGAAATTTCGGATTTTTGTGCACATCTACAGGGTGAGTCCTTTCCAACGGTAGGTCGCACTCAAAGATCCGTTCGGCCATAGTCTGGGAATAAGGATGACAATAATATGGTTACCTTAAGCGAGTCATAGTAAACTCCCGCCGTTTACCCGCGCTTAATTGAATTTCTTCACGTTGACATTCAGAGCACTGGGCAGAAATCACATTGCGTCATCACCCTTGAGGGCCATCGCAATGCTTTGTTTTAATTAGACAGTCGGATTCCCCTAGTCCGTGCCAGTTCTGAGCTAAGCGTTGAATGGCGGCCGAAGAGGCGAAAAGGACGGCCGAAGCCGTCACAAGAAGCCTCGCAGCAAGGAAGATCCATTGGCGGCCAAGGCACGGGACCGAGCTCGGATCCCGGGACGCGACACGAAGTCGCCAACCGTTCACCTCGCCCAGGCCCGGCACGTCAGCCAGGCCAACTTCCCGACCAAGCCCGACACGCCCCGCTCCTCAGAGCCAATCCTTATTCCGAAGTTACGGATCCAATTTGCCGACTTCCCTTACCTACATTAATCTATCGACTAGAGGCTCTTCACCTTGGAGACCTGCTGCGGATATGGGTACGAACCGGCGCGATACCTCCACGTGGCCCTCTCCTGGATTTTCAAGGTCCGAGGGGAAGATCCAGACACCGCCGCAACTGCGGTGCTCTTCGCGTTCCAAACCCTATCTCCCTGCTAGAGGTTTCCAGGGAACTCGAACGCTTATACAGAAAAGAAAACTCTTCCCAGATCTCCCGACGGCGTCTCCAGGTCATTTTGGGTTACCCCGACGAACACTCTTACGAGGGCCCGATTGGTATGCGGTTCCGCTGCCGGGTTCCGGAATAGGAACCGGATTCCCTTTCGCCCGATGGGTGTGTTTCTTCCCAAATCACGCAAAAAAAAATAAACAACGACGCTTCAGCGACGCAACGACGACACGACTTGCGTTCGACAGTTTGTAAATTTAACCAAGCAAAAAATAGAAAAAATCGCTTTCAGGCGTTCGACATCGTCGCAACACATCGAGAAGGATCCATCGATCCGATCCGCGACCATTTTTTTTCGGCGTTCGACTTTATTAAATTTATCATAAAAATGGTCATATCGTTCGAGCGGAGGATTAGGACACCAAAAACGACGGCGACGTATATAATTTTAATTTAACTGCAATTTGTTTCTATGTGGTTTTTTGCCTTTTGCGCGCGTACGTGCGTGCGAGCGTACGTATGTTTTTCATTTGCGTTCGACAAGCGTGAATTTTAGGACACCTCATCAACATTAGATTTCTCTTAGGGCTTAGGATCGACTGACTCGTGTGCAACGGCTGTTCACACGAAACCCTTCTCCACGTCAGTCCTCCAGGGCCTCGCTGGAGTATTTGCTACTACCACCAAGATCTGCACCGACGGTGGCTCCAGGCAGGCTCACGCCCAGACCCTTCTGCGCACACCGCCGCGACCCTCCTACTCGTCAAGGCTTCATGGAGAACGGGATAAATCCCGTTCATTGCGCACTTGCCGTTGACGGCGGAGTATAGGCGCGACGCTTCAGCGCCATCCATTTTCAGGGCTAGTTGCTTCGGCAGGTGAGTTGTTACACACTCCTTAGCGGATTCCGACTTCCATGGCCACCGTCCTGCTGTCTTAAGCAACCAACGCCTTTCATGGTATCCCATAAGCGTCGACTTAGGCGCCTTAACTCTGCGTTTGGTTCATCCCACAGCGCCAGTTCTGCTTACCAAAATTGGCCCACTTGGCACTCTGATCCAAGTAAAATTTTATCAATTTTATATCTCGTGGCTTCATGATTATTCAAGCAAGCCAGAGATCTCACCCATTTAAAGTTTGAGAATAGGTTGAGGTCGTTTCGGCCCCAAGGCCTCTAATCATTCGCTTTACCAGATGAGACTCGTCATGCGTTCGAGTCGAGTGCCAGCTATCCTGAGGGAAACTTCGGAGGGAACCAGCTACTAGATGGTTCGATTAGTCTTTCGCCCCTATACCCAGTTCCGACGATCGATTTGCACGTCAGAATCGCTACGGACCTCCATCAGGGTTTCCCCTGACTTCGTCCTGACCAGGCATAGTTCACCATCTTTCGGGTCCCAACGTGTACGCTCTAGGTGCGCCTCTTCTCGCAATGAGAACGAGACGCCCCGGGAGTGCGAGGCCTAATCGTAACGAGGCCCATCCTCCCTTAGTCGACTTCACGGACGACTTTCACTTTCATTTCGCCTTTAGGTTTATCAAATCCCAATGACTCGCGCACATGTTAGACTCCTTGGTCCGTGTTTCAAGACGGGTCCCGAGAGTACCCAAAGCAATAGCGTCGCCGACCGGTAATTCAAAGTTTGGCCAGTCCAAGGACTCCACCTGCTAACAGCCCGCCAGGCCCGGGTACGGCACAGAGTCCGTACATCCGGCATCTAGACTGGAACGAGCTTGCGGCGGTCCTGGACGCAATGCGTTCGACAATTTTGCGGCCCGATACCGTCTGAGTACCGTCGCGCAGTCGGCCGGGCATCCAAGGGGCTGTCACGAACGCTAATTAGCGACGGACAGTCTTCGCCTCGGGCCTTAGACCGACACGCAACGGGTCGCGACGTTCTACTAGGGGAGAAGTGCACGACTACTTCGCCGGAACATTCACCGCGGGTGGTGTGCCCACGCCGATGGGAGCCCGCCGTAACGGGACCATCCGGGGCACTAGCGCACCAACGCGGGAGCCAGCGTCGTTGACGATGAATCTCCCCATTCGATCTTTTGGGTTTCTCGGGTTTACCCCTGAACGGTTTCACGTACTCTTGAACTCTCTCTTCAAAGTTCTTTTCAACTTTCCCTCACGGTACTTGTTCGCTATCGGTCTCGTGGTCATATTTAGCCTTAGATGGAGTTTACCACCCACTTAGGGCTGCACTCTCAAGCAACCCGACTCTAAGGAGAGATCCACCCGAGACGCGTACCGGTCGCTACGGGCCTGGCACCCTCTATGGGTAAGTGGCCCCATTCAAGATGGACTTGGACGCGATTCGATGTCTCGGGATAAACGGATCCTCCTGAACACTACATTTCCCAACGGCGTTAACCGCGGGATTCAGTGCTGGGCTCATTCCTGTTCGCTCGCCGCTACTAAGGAAATCCTAGTTAGTTTCTTTTCCTCCGCTTATTAATATGCTTAAATTCAGCGGGTAATCTCGCCTGCTCTGAGGTCGTCGAAATATTATCATTTCGCAAGTTGTCAACAAGAGAATACAACACGCACGGTGAAAACGCGAACGGAAAAAATAAAAACGCTCGTTCGAGACGTCTCTTACCGTGCCCCTCTAATACTTTTTAAAAACTTTTCTTTATCGTTCCATCCTTTATAAAAATATATTATATATTCGATGTACGCTCTTTTCGGTTTCGACACGTAATACGAAAGGTATTGTTACACCACCGCCACTTCTCGTTTATCTAGGGATTATATCGTTCGATTTTTTTCCTTGTATCGTTCGATAACCAACTTTTTTCTCCTTCGGACCATCAACTACTTAACTCGAAGGTAACGTACGAGCCAAATTAAAGCTCGGTGTCCCGTCTATCTTGTTCGAAAACAAATAGGCACTTAAAACGCCGCATTTTCGTTCGGGCAGGCGGAGACTACGACAAAAAAAAAAACGACGACGACAACGTCCGGTCGCTCTCGACTCGCTCGTCGATAAACCGTAAAGACGCATCGTCCGAAACGTTTCTCTCTGTTGTCGCGTTCCGACGCAAAATCCCAAAAATTCGAAAAGGGCGAGAATGCCAGAGACATCCAAGTTAACCATCCGGTGAGACGTATCATGGTCCAGAGAAAGGGTTAAAGGAAAAAAAAATCCCATTTTTAAAGTGCGTGGGTAACACCTTCGTCGTGTGTATTTTATCGTTCGATGAAACACGAGCACATCAAAGGAGGAATAAAAGAAAAGAAAGAGGCGACGCGGACGTCGTTGCGCCAATTTCCGTTTTCGTGCGCTTCGAGATCGATATATCTTCGGGGTAAATGTCGTTGTTCATTTGCGTTCAACCGTTGTTCGATAAAAGAAATTTAACACACGAACAACAATGAAGCGAGACTCTCGCAAGACGATCCCAAATAAATAATTTATCGTTCGATCGGTCCGGGGTTTTCAACGTCCGTCCGGCTCAACGAGCTTCGAGGACTGGACGACCGGAACCACATTGGGATCGCGCGGTCTTCCGCTTCTATCAACGACAACGAAGCGATCTGTGCGTGTGCATGTTAAAAAAAAACGTGGCGAAGCTACGATCTCGTTATCATATATTTAACCCGAGAGAGCTTCCTTGTCGCACGTTTATAATTTTTAACTTTCCTCGTTGTTTAAAACTTTCGCACCGTCGAAAAAATCGACAATCATTTCGGACAACGTCGGGAGCGCGGAGAAACGCCGTAATACACGCTCTACTCTCGGCTTCATTCAATTGGTGTGTCTACAATTTTTCACACAGGGCGAAGAATCGTTTCTTCTCTCGTCTAAATGTCCTTCTGTAGTTAGAGTTTCGACTCGAGAGCGCTCTTTTCGCGGGCGGTCGTATATAGTTTCCTTTTAGGGGTTTAACTAGAAACCACGACTCACGCAGGCCGCAAAATAAGCGCATTCCGCCGAGAAGATCCTAATACTAGGAATTGCGAGATATAGAAAAGTTCTCCTGTCGCCTGTAGTAAAAAAAAACACGAGCAACGAGAGGGCGATACGGACGTTCTATTTAACATTCTCCGCGTCAAACGCCGACGAAATGTCCAACCATCGCTCGTACGTTTTCCGCCAATTTCGCAAGTTCTTCTCTCTCTCGCGTTCGACCATCGATCCCGCTCCGAAACGTTCGACTTTTCGGCGTTTAACAGTTTTATAATTTATCTAGTCGAACGACGGCGGGAACGAAAAAAATTTAACAATGAAGAGAGAACGTTATGCTAATAAAGGCAAACGCAAGCAGTCTTTCGTTATATAAACGACCCTCAGCCAGGCGTGGTCCAGGAATTGTATCCGTGGACCGCAATGTGCGTTCGAAATGTCGATGTTCATGTGTCCTGCAGTTCACACGTTGACGCGCAATTAGCTGCGTTCTTCATCGACCCACGAGCCAAGTGATCCACCGTTCAGGGTAATCGTATAAAAATTTTCATTCAAATTCAACTCAGCGTCTCAAACCAGTATGTATGTGATTTAACCTGGTATATAAATTCGTTCGATTGTCCATAGAATACTAACTCCAAATCCAAGCGCAAGACGAAGTATCGGTATTCGGACGTCGTCTCGTCGTTGCTCTGTTTATCGATTTACCCGAGCGAACGACGCCGATTTAACGGTTGATAGACGACACGATAACGTCCATGGACGGGATATGATATACCGTATAAAACTACGAACCGTCGATGAAACGCCCAGTGGCACGTTTCTCTTCGTACGGCGAGTTTTCTCGGTCGTGGTTCGGGTGACAAAGTCATTCAAAAACCGTGGAAAATACGAAACGCGCTGCCGCGCGTAACAGAGTCTCCTGTTCGCTGCTTGCATATATTGGACGTCTTGGTAGGAATCGCGAGATTCGATACGGACTCCATGACCGGCGTCAGATCGGTCTACCAACGAAGGAGACTACGCTATCGATTCGCATCTCGGCCGGTCCGTAAGCGATACGCTAACCATATCGTCCGTCGCAAGCAGGCGGACTCGTGAAACGGCGACTTCGTTCGTCGAGCGGTTTCGTGGTTCGATTTCCATCGGTTACCCGGACCCCCCACATAAATAGCCTCCGTATAAAACTCTATTTCGACCTTCTTTTTATCTCGTTTAACACAAAATAGAAAGAGGCTAGGGGGGTTCCCGTGTCCAAGAACACAAAAGGCGAGAGAGTACGCAACACGAATCAAGAATAAAAAATATAGAAAGGAAAGTCCGATAAGAAATTTCGAGGTTGTTACCTTCACCTCTTCTACTTCTCCGAATCTCTCGCTTCCCTTGGCGCGTATCTATTTAACAATTTCGATTCTCTCCTCCCTTTAACTCAGACGTCGCAACGGACGGGTACACCATGCATACGATCTCTTTTTTATTTATATTTTACATAACGAACCTTCTGCCGGTAGAACACGCGACAGATTCATTTATGTATATATATATATATATATATATTTGAGAATGTTCAGATTTTCCTTTATGGTTCAGATTAACATTCTTGTTACGACGACTTTTGTGTGTTTTCAAAGATGATCGTGCGGTACCCATTCAACAGTTAGACGACGTCCCGGGAGAGTCGAAACTTTTTTATACGCTACGGAAAGAAGAGCCGAGAAGTTAGAGGAAACTCTCGATTTTCTTTAGTCGGTAAACTTTCGTTCTTTCCATTTTCGGCGTTCGACATGAAACGGCGTTTGCTCTCTCTTTTAACCGTAAACGGCGCTTGTTCGTGCGAAACGCGTCGGCGGATACGAAAAACGGACGGGAGTATCGACGATGAGAACCAAAGCGACCTCCTACACGTAACCGTAAACATCTCTCCGCATCACGACTGCCGTAACGACGAATTGTCATTTAACATTTTTGGTATCTGTTTTATCTCACATTTTTGCTAACTACCTTCAAAAATTTCTCTCTCTTTCCTCCTCTCTCTTTCTCTTTCGTGGCTCGGAACCGACAATATTATTACATATATATATTATATAGTTATAGTGGTCATAGTCATTTTATTACGCATTTTTGTGTGTACGGCCAATAAATATTTTATATTTTTATATACGCGAGAGGTGCTGCACTTTTCTTCCTCATTTTTGCGTATCATGTGTTTCGTGTAAAAACTATTTTATATAGTTTGTTTCAATGCGTGCGTGGTTGTTGTTTTTGGTCATAGTTACATTGTATATAAAAACACTTTTGTGTTTTTTGGCACGTACAAAATATCATGTGTTTCGAGTCTTATTATAATAAATAATTTTTGCGTATCATGTGTTTAAAGTCCCAAAAATCGTAGTAGTATTTTTCATGGACGGTCCCGAGCTCACGCAGTCAATATATTTTTATTTCTTTCAAACTTTGTAAGTTTGTTTTTCTTTCGTTAATGATCCTTCCGCAGGTTCACCTACGGAAACCTTGTTACGACTTTTACTTCCTCTAAATAATCAAGTTTGGTCATCTTTCCGGTAACATCGGCAATGCCGAGACATTGCCGCGCACCAGTCCGAAGACCTCACTAAATCATTCAATCGGTAGTAGCGACGGGCGGTGTGTACAAAGGGCAGGGACGTAATCAACGCGAGCTTATGACTCGCGTTTACTGGGAATTCCTCGTTCATGGGGAATAATTTCAAGCCCCAATCCCTAGCACGAAGGAGGTTCAGCGGGTTACCCGGACCTTTCGGCCAGGGAAAACACGTTGATTCCTTCAGTGTAGCGCGCGTGCGGCCCAGAACATCTAAGGGCATCACAGACCTGTTATTGCTCAATCTCGTGCGACTAGAAGCCGCTTGTCCCTCTAAGAAGATTTGTTTGTACGTTGGTAGTAAAAACCGCACCGACCGAAGCCGGGGGCCTTCGAGATACCATAATTTACGTCTATTTAACAGGCTAGAGTCTCGTTCGTTATCGGAATTAACCAGACAAATCGCTCCACCAACTAAGAACGGCCATGCACCACCACCCACCGAATCAAGAAAGAGCTATCAATCTGTCAATCCTTCCGGTGTCCGGGCCTGGTGAGGTTTCCCGTGTTGAGTCAAATTAAGCCGCAGGCTCCACTCCTGGTGGTGCCCTTCCGTCAATTCCTTTAAGTTTCAGCTTTGCAACCATACTTCCCCCGGAACCCAAAAGCTTTGGTTTCCCGGAAGCTGCCCGCCGAGTCATCGGAGGAACTTCGGCGGATCGCTAGCTGGCATCGTTTATGGTTAGAACTAGGGCGGTATCTGATCGCCTTCGAACCTCTAACTTTCGTTCTTGATTAATGAAAACATTTTTGGCAAATGCTTTCGCTTCTGTCCGTCTTGCGACGATCCAAGAATTTCACCTCTAACGTCGCAATACGAATGCCCCCATCTGTCCCTATTAATCATTACCTCGGGGTTCCGAAAACCAACAAAATAGAACCGAGGTCCTATTCCATTATTCCATGCACAGAATATTCAGGCGAAGGTAGCCTGCTTTAAGCACTCTAATTTGTTCAAAGTAAACGTACCGGCCCACCTCGACACTCAGCGAAGAGCACCGCGATGGGATATTTAACTTGGGCCGCAACTCCGAAGAGAAGCTAAACCCACCGGTAGGACGTATCGCATAATGCCAGTTAAACACCGCGAGCGGTGAACCGACACTGCGACACACAGATTCAACTACGAGCTTTTTAACCGCAACAACTTTAATATACGCTATTGGAGCTGGAGTTACCGCGGCTGCTGGCACCAGACTTGCCCTCCAATGGATCCTCGTTAAAGGATTTAAAGTGTACTCATTCCGATTACGGGGCCTCGGATGAGTCCCGTATCGTTATTTTTCGTCACTACCTCCCCGTGCCGGGAGTGGGTAATTTGCGCGCCTGCTGCCTTCCTTGGATGTGGTAGCCGTTTCTCAGGCTCCCTCTCCGGAATCGAACCCTGATTCCCCGTTACCCGTTACAACCATGGTAGGCGTAGAACCTACCATCGACAGTTGATAAGGCAGACATTTGAAAGATCCGTCGTCGGTGCTAAAGGACCGTACGATCAGCACAAAGTTATTCAGAGTCATCATAGCCGACGATGGGAAGACGGACGAACCGTCCGCCGCATCGATTGGTTTTGATCTAATAAAAGCATTCCTCCCATCTCTGGGTGGAATTCTGGTTTGCATGTATTAGCTCTAGAATTACCACAGTTATCCAAGTAAAGTTGCTGTACGATCTAAGAAACCAAAACTGATTTAATGAGCCATTCGCGGTTTCACCTTAATTCGGTATGTACTTAGACATGCATGGCTTAATCTTTGAGACAAGCATATGACTACTGGCAGGATCAACCAGGGAGCTTAAAGAATTTATTTCATTTCTTAAAGCCAATTTATTCGCAATTGGGTCTTTCTACGTTCGACGGCGCTTCGCTTTAATTTAACAACGACCGATCGACGTTAAGACTCACAATTCTCTATTATAATTCTCCTCTCTCCTCTCTCTTCGATTTTATTACGAATCCTCCACACCTCAATGCCGGATTCGAATGAAACGCATATCGACGTAAGCGCGTAAAAAACGCCGATCCACTCATGCCGAAATAATGATTTCTCCGGTTCAAAAGTTTTGGAAGCACGTAAACACCGCTGTAAGAAGCGCGTAAACCACGCACGCTCGGATCGAAAAATCGGTCCCCATCGGTATAAGCGCGTAACAAGCACGCTGTTTGTTATTGTGTGTCGTCTTTCATTTTTCAGCTTAAACGTTCCCTTTTTTTTATATATAAATATATTATTATTTATACGACACAACACCGAGATAGCGCGTAAAGTGGCGCGCGCTGGGCATACAGCGGACATGCTGTTCGAAAAACGAACTGGAACAGGCACGTACGGCGGCGTCACGCCGAGCGAATCGATATAAACGTTTCGTTCCTCCTCGGGGTCTCTCTATTTTGTATCGATAAAGCGCGTAAAAGGCAAGTCCTCTCGTGCTGGAAAGGTTTCTTGTTTCAAGTTTTGGAAGCACGTACACCGCTTTCACGCTTTGCATCGAAACGGTTTAAGCACGTAAACCACACACGCTGGAATTGAAAACCTCCACATCATCGGTGTTCTTTTTTACTTTTTCGTAATATATTTTTGTAATGAACCATAATAAATCCAGCTTAAACGTTCCCTTCATATCTATTTATTTGGTTCTCATGTGTTTCAGCTTATTTCCCAATTATTTAAGACACACCGTGAGGATAGCGCGTACAGTGGCGTGCTGAACGTACCGTGATAGCGCGTACAACGGACATGCTGTTCGAAAAACGAACAAGAGGAAGCACGTACGGAGGCGGCTCGCGCTAGGCATATATCGATACGAAACCTCCATTCTCGTCTCTCTTTTCGTCGTGGATATCGATGAAGCGCGTAAAAGAAAATCTCGCTAAACTCTCTCGTGCCGGAAAGTATCCGTTCAAATTTTGGAAGCACGTACACCGCTTTCACGCTTTGCATCGAAACGGTTTAAGCACGTAAACCACACACGCTGGAAATTGAAAACCTCCACATCATCGGTGTTCTTTTTTACTTTTTCGTAATATATTTTTGTAATGAACCATAATAAATCCAGCTTAAACGTTCCCTTCATATTTATTTATTTGGTTCTCATGTGTTTCAGCTTATTTCCCAATTATTTAAGACACACCGTGAGGATAGCGCGTACAGTGGCGTGCTGAACGTACCGTGATAGCGCGTACAACGGACATGCTGTTCGAAAAACCGAATCGGAGCAGGCACGTACGCAGAGAAGTATAGCTCCGCGCTGGGCACATCGATTCTTACAAATCCACCTTTTTCTCTCTCAAATTTCGAGTCATAGTTACGATATTATATAATTTTGTACGTATAGTGAAAGCTCGATAATACCGAGAAATCACCGTACCGAAAACTCTCCACTTTGGAAGAAGTTTCCATTTCAGAAACCTTTTTTTGCTTGGTCATAGTTACGATATATAAAATAAAATTTTTCTTGTACGTATAAACGAAGCTCGATAATATCGAGAAATCGCCGTACCGAAAACTCTCCACTTTGGAAGAAGTTTCCATTTCAGAAACCTTTTCTTGCTTGGTCATAGTTACGATATATAAAATAAAATTTTTCTTGTACGTATAAGCGAAGCTCGATAATATCGAGAAATCGCCGTACCGAAAACTCTCCACTTTGGAAGAAGTTTCCATTTCAGAAACGTTTTTTGATAGTCATAGTTACGTTTTATATTTCTCGTTTATATATGTTCGAGAGAATATTAGGCGTTCGAGACGCACAAAACATTAAGGGACGTAATTTTGTAATTTGTATTTCGGAATAAATATTCCGTTTTATATTTTTCAAGCCTCTCATCTGAAGGCGTTGTAACGAACAAGTTCGTTCAACACCATTTTCTAGTTCATTTTTATATTTCAATAATTTTAGAAAAATCCTGACCGTTTGTTAACGGCCGGTTTCTCTTCAGTAGCCTGTGCTCGAGCAGTACAACGTACACACCGAAGTGCATACGAGTCACCAGCCTCATGTTAAAGGTTCGTCGCATATGTGCCATTTGGTCTTAGACGCCGACACGCGACAATGCAGTGTGGAGAAAATCCTGCATCGATACCGAGAGCACGAACAGTCGAGGCAACGCGAAGTTACGCTCGAGGAGCGGTGGACTAGTTCTCAACCGAGGTCATAGAATAGCCACGCGCCCGACGCTGTTCCGTCTGGTTCGACCGGACCGAACGTCTCCTTATAGGTACCGAACGGCCGGCCGGATGGTCGGCGACGCCGGCCCTTACGCACGGGCGCTTACGGTGCTAACCCGCGATCCGAACGTACCAATTCGAGAGTGCGGAAAAACTTAGAAAAAAAATTCGATTTTTCAAAAAGTTGTCAAACACGCTAAAAAGTATACGGATGATGTTTTAACAATTATTTAACGAAATTTAATGATAAAATTAATTGAAAAAAAATTTTTTTTTTCTTTTTCGTGATAATCAGTAACAAACATACCGTTAATATACAAAACGAGTAACAGAGAACAAAATACATCGAAATAACCTATACGAATCCAGAAAATATTTGGAATATTTTTAAAAATTAAGCAAAAATAGTATGTTCGGTGTCGAGTTCGAACGCGTCTAAGTCCATCCGGCATAGTCGGTTCGGTGAACCGATGACTGACAACCTATATCAAAAACTTATAGAATCGATAGAGTAACGTATTTCTAACAATGTTATATGGTTTTGGCACGTTCGGATTCATAAACGACAAAAATATCGAAAATTTTAAGTTCCGCATAGTCGGTTCGGTGAACCGATGACTGACAACCTATGTCAAAAACTTATAGAATCGATAGAGTAACGTATTTCTAACAATGTTATATAGTTTTGGCACGTTCGGATTCATAAACGAAGAAGATATCGAAAATTTTATGTTCCGCATAGTCGGTTCGGTGAACCGATGACTGACAACCTATATAAAAAACACTTAGAATCGATAGAGTAACGTATTTTTAGTAATCCTATATAGTTTTGGCACGTTCGGATTCATAAATAACGAAAATATCGAAAATTGAAAGTTCCGCATAGTCGGTTCGGTGCCGAGTACGAACGGCGACTAAGTCCATTCGGCATAGTCGGTTCGGTGAATCGATGACTGACAACCTATATCAAAAACTTATAGAATCGATAGAGTAACGTATTACTAGTAATGTTATATGGTTTTGGCACGTTCGGATTCATAAACGAAGAAAATATCGAAAATTTTATGTTCCGCATAGTCGGTTCGGTGAACCGATGACTGACAACCTATATAAAAAACACTTAGAATCGATAGAGTAACGTATTTCTAACAATGTTATATGGTTTTGGCACGTTCGGATTCATAAACGAAGAAAATATCGAAAATTTTATGTTCCGCATAGTCGGTTCGGTGAACCGATGACTGACAACCTATATAAAAAACACTTAGAATCGATAGAGTAACGTATTTTTAGTAATCCTATATAGTTTTGGCACGTTCGGATTCATAAATAACGAAAATATCGAAAATTGAAAGTTCCGCATAGTCGGTTCGGTGCCGAGTACGAACGGCGACTAAGTCCATTCGGCATAGTCGGTTCGGTGAATCGATGACTGACAACCTATATCAAAAACTTATAGAATCGATAGAGTAACGTATTACTAGTAATGTTATATGGTTTTGGCACGTTCGGATTCATAAACGAAGAAAATATCGAAAATTTTATGTTCCGCATAGTCGGTTCGGTGAACCGATGACTGACAACCTATATAAAAAACACTTAGAATCGATAGAGTAACGTATTTCTAACAATGTTATATGGTTTTGGCACGTTCGGATTCATAAACGAAGAAAATATCGAAAATTTTATGTTCCGCATAGTCGGTTCGGTGAACCGATGACTGACAACCTATATAAAAAACACTTAGAATCGATAGAGTAACGTATTTTTAGTAATCCTATATAGTTTTGACACGTTCAGATTCATAAATAACGAAAATATCGAAAATTGAAAGTTCCGCATAGTCGGTTCGGTGCCGAGTTCGAACGGCGACCAAGTCCATTCGGCATAGTCGGTTCGGTGAACCGATGACTGACAACCTATGTCAAAAACTCATAGAATCGATAGAGTAACGTATTTCTAACAATGTTATATGGTTTTGGCACGTTCGGATTCATAAACGAAGAAAATATCGAAAATTTTATGTTCCGCATAGTCGGTTCGGTGAACCGATGACTGACAACCTATATAAAAAACACTTAGAATCGATAGAGTAACGTATTTTTAGTAATCCTATATAGTTTTGGCACGTTCAGATTCGAAAATAACAAAATTATAGAAGTTTTATCGTTCCGCATAGTCGGTTCGGTGCCGACTCCGAACGGCGACTAAGTCCATTCGGCATAGTCGGTTCGGTGAATCGATGATCGACAACCTATACAAAAACCTATTGGAATCGATAGAGGAACGTATTTATAGCACTGCTATAACATATTGGCACGTTCGGATTCATAAACGAAAAAGTTATCGTCGATTTTTCGTTCCGCTTAGTCGGTTCGGTGCCGACTCCGAACGGCGACTAAGTCCATTCGGCATAGTCGGTTCGGTGAATCGATGATCGACAACCTATACAAAAACCTATTGGAATCGATAGAGGAACGTATTTATAGCACTGCTATAACATATTGGCACGTTCGGATTCATAAACGAAAAAGTTATCGTCGATTTTTCGTTCCGCTTAGTCGGTTCGGTGCCGACTCCGAACGGCGACTAAGTCCATTCGGCATAGTCGGTTCGGTGAATCGATGATCGACAACCTATACAAAAACCTATTGGAATCGATAGAGGAACGTATTTATAGCACTGCTATAACATATTGGCACGTTCGGATTCATAAACGAAAAAGTTATCGTCGATTTTTCGTTCCGCTTAGTCGGTTCGGTGCCGACTCCGAACGGCGACTAAGTCCATTCGGCATAGTCGGTTCGGTGAATCGATGATCGACAACCTATACAAAAACCTATTGGAATCGATAGAGGAACGTATTTATAGCACTGCTATAACATATTGGTACGTTCGGATTCATAAACGAAAAAGTTATCGTCGATTTTTCGTTCCGCTTAGTCGGTTCGGTGCCGACTCCGAACGGCGACTAAGTCCATTCGGCATAGTCGGTTCGGTGAATCGATGATCGACAACCTATACAAAAACCTATTGGAATCGATAGAGGAACGTATTTATAGCACTGCTATAACATATTGGCACGTTCGGATTCATAAACGAAAAAGTTATCGTCGATTTTTCGTTCCGCTTAGTCGGTTCGGTGCCGACTCCGAACGGCGACTAAGTCCATTCGGCATAGTCGGTTCGGTGAATCGATGATCGACAACCTATATAAATACCTATTGGAATCGATAGAGTAACGTATTTATAGCGCTGCTATAACATTTTGGCACGTTCGGATTCATAAACGAAAAAGTTATCGTCGATTTTTCGTTCCGCTTAGTCGGTTCGGTGCCGACTCCGAACGGCGACTAAGTCCATTCGGCATAGTCGGTTCGGTGAATCGACGATCGACAACCTATACAAAAACCTATTGGAATCGATAGAGTAACGTATTTATAGCGCTGCTATAACATTTTGGCACGTTCGGATTCATAAACGAAAAAGTTATCGTCGATTTTTCGTTCCGCTTAGTCGGTTCGGTGCGGAGTCCTCGCGCGACTAAGTCCCTCCGGCATAGTCGGTTCGGTGCGGATTCCGAGCGCGACTAAGTCCCTCCGGCATAGTCGGTTCGGTGCGTCGAATATCGAAAATCGTCGAAATAACGCTTGCGTTGGCTAGCGTATCGTTATACGCCTATGTTGGCACAGATTTGGCACGTTCGGACCGAGAAATGACGGGGTTATCGGCGATTATTCGTTCCGCATAGTCGGTTCGGTGCGGAGTCCGCGCGCGACTAAGTCCCCCCGGCATAGTCGGTTCGGTGAAACGATGACTGACAACACCAACAAACGACACTTTAACTCGATAGAGGACCTTTTTCTAAGTATGTTTATACCGGTTTGGCATGTTCGGATTCATAAATGAAGAAGTTATTAAGGATAAATCGTTCCGCATAGTCGGTTCGGAGCGGAGTTCGAACAACGACTAAGTCCCTTCGGCATAGTCGGTTCGGTGAAACGATGACTGACAACACCAACAAACGACACTTTAACTCGATAGAGGAACGTTTTCTAAGTATTTTTATACCGGTTTGGCATGTTCGGATTCATAAATGAAAAAGTTATTAAGAATAAATCGTTCCGCATAGTCGGTTCGGTGAAACGATGACTGACAACACCAACAAACGACACTTTAACTCGATAGAGGACCTTTTTCTAAGTATGTTTATACCGGTTTGGCATGTTCGGATTCATAAATGAAGAAGTTATTAAGGATAAATCGTTCCGCATAGTCGGTTCGGAGCGGAGTTCGAACAACGACTAAGTCCCTTCGGCATAGTCGGTTCGGTGAAACGATGACTGACAACACCTACAAACGACACTTTTACACGATAGAGGACCTTTTTCTAAGTATGTTTATACCGGTTTGGCATGTTCGGATTCATAAATGAAGAAGTTATTAAGAATAAATCGTTCCGCATAGTCGGTTCGGTGAAACGATGACTGACAACACCAACAAACGACACTTTAACTCGATAGAGGACCTTTTTCTAAGTATGTTTATACCGGTTTGGCATGTTCGGATTCATAAATGAAGAAGTTATTAAGGATAAATCGTTCCGCGTACTTGGTTCGGAGCCGAGTTCGAACGGCGACTAAGTCCCTTCGGCATAGTCGGTTCGGTGAAACGATGACTGACAACACCAACAAACGACACTTTAACTCGATAGAGGACCTTTTTCTAAGTATGTTTATACCGGTTTGGCATGTTCGGATTCATAAATGAAGAAGTTATTAAGGATAAATCGTTCCGCATAGTCGGTTCGGAGCGGAGTTCGAACAACGACTAAGTCCCTTCGGCATAGTCGGTTCGGTGAAACGATGACTGACAACACCAACAAACGACACTTTAACTCGATAGAGGACCTTTTTCTAAGTATGTTTATACCGGTTTGGCATGTTCGGATTCATAAATGAAGAAGTTATTAAGGATAAATCGTTCCGCATAGTCGGTTCGGTGAAACGATGACTGACAACACCTACAAACGACACTTTTACAGGATAGAGGACCTTTTTCTAAGTATGTTTATACCGGTTTGGCATGTTCGGATTCATAAATGAAGAAGTTATTAAGGATAAATCGTTCCGCGTACTTGCTTCGGAGTCGAGTTCGAACGGCGACTAAGTCCCTTCGGCATAGTCGGTTCGGTGAAACGATGACTGACAACACCTACAAACGACACTTTTACAGGATAGAGGACCTTTTTCTAAGTATGTTTATACCGGTTTGGCATGTTCGGATTCATAAATGAAGAAGTTATTAAGGATAAATCGTTCCGCGTACTTGCTTCGGAGTCGAGTTCGAACGGCGACTAAGTCCCTTCGGCATAGTCGGTTCGGTGAAACGATGACTGACAACACCTACAAACGACACTTTTACACGATAGAGGACCTTTTTCTAAGTATGTTTATACCGGTTTGGCATGTTCGGATTCATAAATGAAAAAGTTATTAAGAATAAATCGTTCCGCATAGTCGGTTCGGTGAAACGACGACTGACAACACCAACAAACGACACTTTAACTCGATAGAGGACCTTTTTCTAAGTATGTTTATACCGGTTTGGCATGTTCGGATTCATAAATGAAGAAGTTATTAAGGATAAATCGTTCCGCGTACTTGCTTCGGAGTCGAGTTCGAACGGCGACTAAGTCCCTTCGGCATAGTCGGTTCGGTGAAACGATGACTGACAACACCTACAA
>CAMAOC010000003.1:942500-955000 GCA_945859555.1 Megachile ligniseca
CAACGAACTTAAAGTGTCTAAAATAGAATTATACACTCTGAGCTGTCCCGTATTTAGCCGACTAACGTATTCCTCGTTAGGCACGACATACACATCGAACGGAGCCAGTTGACCGAAAGCGGTAGCCGGTGGTTCCGGGAAGTTTAAATTCATCCAGTCAACCATATTAGCCTGTGCGATCAATCTTATGTCACGTAGACCATGCGCGAAGCGAAGACTGTCGTCCGTGCCGTAGATACGGATGAGGTCATGCGTAAGTTCCTCTTTGTGGTGTTCCCACATTGAAGCGCCGTTGGGTGGACGGGTCAGGGCAAGTAGTTGTCCGAAGAGGACACGAAAAGCTCGCGGACGTTGGCATTGCGCGGCTTCGTCTAAGGTCTCCTGGAAGGCAGTACCACTATCGATCAGTCCGCGTGCGTGGCATGCTTCTTGAGCGGAGGCGTACACTCTACCTTCGTAGGAAAAGAGTTCGTCCCAGTTGCGTGGACCCTTAACGTGGTGGAGCAAAAGCCGAGTCGCAACCAATTCCGGGTTATTCGGTGGAACTTGGAATATTCTACCAATTCGGTTCGATTGTCGGACTCCGGCGGTCCACTTTTTTGCCTGGCTGCTCCATACGAAGTTCTGGGGGATATCCCGGTATAAATACCCGCGAGCGACCGGATTAATGTCGTTTAACTTGAAGAACGCCGTCAGTTGCGTGTCACGGTTAGCTGCCGTGTTTGCCGCAGGACCTGCCTGACCGTCCGCGAAATATACCGTACGGTCGTTCCTCGTGTGTACCGTTAGGCGCTCTACGGTATGAGAGAGGCCGTATAGATTATACTTCATTAGGCGCCAGTGAGCCTCGGACGAACCAAGGTATCGCATTGTACGGTACCTCCTTATTTCGTTACCCGCTTCGGAGGTAATAATTTCTGCAATATGCGCTACGTCGTGGCCTTTGTTAATATAATTAAATATATATTTAATTACACGTACACCGGAAAGGTGTTCCACATTGATGTGACAGCCGAACATCTTCGCCAGGTACGGGTTGTACGGTACCACATGACGATTATCCAACCGAACCGTTATTTGACCGCGTCTCTTCATAACGTGCCGGCCGTCGTCTCGCCGACGGTATAGCGGATATCCGTTCAGCTGCACCTGTGTATGTTGCTGGAAGGCCTTCGGGAAATTCTTCTTGCATGTAATCCCGCCGTCTGGCGAACAAATTTCAGTACACAGATGCAGGTAATTTGTACAAACAATATCGTATAATTCGGGGTCTATCTCCGGGTCCGGAATTTCTGCGCATATAACGCGATCGATGTATTCGGGATCTCTCGAATTATACGGCGGTTCAACAGCGACGATCCAGTGCGAGTGGGGTATCTGTCGTTTCTGCATTTCTACGGAATAGCCGTAGTACCGGCATTTACCGAAGAATGCATCTTTGGTAATTAAATCCTTGAACCGCTTTTGTTTAGAATGGAAAACGCGATTCCCGATATCTGGCCTTAAGTCTCGCCCCGGTTTCCATGATTAATACTGCCTTCGATCTCGGGCCAAGCAGGATTTGCCGTGAAGGTGATAAAAAATGTCGCAGCACCAAGTTGCATAGACATGGCCAGCATGTCATGCATGGTGTTCATTGCATGTCGTGGACCGCCGATGAATGAGGATGGCAGCAATACTGGAACACTGGTGTCAGGATTGTTCGTCACGCTGGTCCTTTGATCGTGATTATTGAAATCGCCGATATTCTGCAATGAATCACGACGTAGGACACTCTGATTCTCTTGCAGCCATTGAAGTTTGTCTTCTTCAACTCTTAGAGCTTTGTCGACCAACCATTGCTGAAATAACTTGCCACAGTCCTGCAAATACTCTTGATCGTCGCGAATGGCCATCTGATAAGCTGCATGCTCGCGAAGGGTGACGTATTTCCGGTTATCAGTTCCCACAGTGTGACGGATACCGGTGTGCCATCCAATTACCGAGTACGGATCCAGCAAAGGATATAACATGGCATCAAGAAGGGGATTCGTAATCTTGACGATCTGTAGAGGTTCGGTGTTCGGCATCGCACGATTTTGGATGATCAGCTGGTGGTGTTGGCGAGGAAGACCACCGTGGTCACCGTACAATACCGCTACATCGTCGCGTGTAGTCGGCAGGTTGGTACGCCCGACGTGAATACCGGCGCCAGCAGGGCCAGGCAAAAGTTGTATGTGGACTGTAGGCCGCGGTTGATTTTGCCGAATGAGCTCTTGCTCCTTCTCGTACGCGTGGAGAAATTGCTGAGCAAGGGCCGAGTTCTCTCGCATGATCATAGTAATATTATTTAAGATCCGAGGACTTAATTTCGTGGCCTCGTAGCGCAGTCTTGTGGCCGTTTCTATGTTACAAAAGTAGGCTGAGCCATACGGCATGTTTGCATTAGTGCGGGAACTATCCTCCTGATGTAACGGGCCAATGCGATGGAATATTTCTCCTCTACCGATCAGATAATAAGTGCCAGACGGAGGGTTATCAATTTTGAGACCGAGCGAGCAGAAACTAAAGGCA
Organism: Megachile ligniseca; assembly: GCA_945859555.1. NCBI lineage: Eukaryota > Metazoa > Arthropoda > Insecta > Hymenoptera > Megachilidae > Megachile > Megachile ligniseca. Next base: position 945,054 of record CAMAOC010000003.1, read on the forward strand.
GAATTGATGTAGCGGCTATTGTCCTGGAAATATTTGAAGTCGCAGTGTTCTGGATTAGTGAACACCTCACGGAGATACGGGTGAATCGGCCGAAGGGTAAACGCGACCTTTCCGTTAGAGCAGCAGGAAGAAAAATGTCCGGCCTCGGTACGCTCTGACTGGAAGTGTTTGGCCATGCAATGCGGACAAATTGCATTCATCGGTCCAATACTGTAATAGGATGTCTCCGTGGAAAGTCTCGTGGCCGTAGCTTCTCCGGTACGACGGGCGACTTCTTGGCGCTCATTGGAGCGATACTTCTTCTCGCGTTGCAATCGACGCCGGCGTTCGTCGATACCTGCGGACGTACGTCTGCCTTGTTCGTCCTCTTCAGTTGGTCGTAACCACTGTGGACCGAAACATCGCCGTCCAGTATAGGGTAGCACTTCGCCATCTGGACCTATATCGGCGTAAGTAGCTGGTCTGCCAATCGAGCGTGGAGTAGCGGGCACGTTTGTGTTACGTGTTCTTCGCCTACGAACGGGCGATGGAGCGCGAAAAGTGGTAGACGTTGATGGCTGCGGAGCGGGAGAAGCCGAAGCACGCATCATCGCTGAGCCGGTTGATTCAACAACGTACGGCGCGGTGGCTTCGCGGACACGACCGCGTGATGTTGACGGAACCGGCGACGAAGCTTCAGTTGCAGAGCGTGTCCGTAATTGGCTTTGCGAATTACGGTTTCTGTCCGTTCGGCCAGTAACAGTAGACCGGCGACGGGTCCTGATCGGACGACCTCGGCGGGCGGTATTTAGAGGAGAATCATCCATTATTGATGTTCTGTACGCTGAAATAATACAAAAAAAAATTAATACAAAATCTATTTAGTTGCATGCGACACAATTGATACTTACGACGAAAATCGAAGACAAAGTTGGTTCAATCGTAATATAAGCTCGGCGTGCGTTAATTCGATATATACGACCCTGTCTTTACCGATATGCGGTACCTTAAAAGAAACAGAATAAACATCTAATCTATTTATTTTTAATAGATACAATATACTTACGTTCAAAATAAAACAGAGTTCGAATGATCCCAATGTAACCTTGACGGGCGTTACTTGTACACACTGTCCTGTCAAGATTTATATCTGTTATACTAAAGAAAACATAATTCATTACAAAATATATGAAGTTTTAAGCGGTAAAATGTACTTACGGTGTAAGTGGAACAGACAGTTGTAAGATTCCAATAGAACCTTAGCGGCGATAATCGGGCTATTAAAAAAAGATGCAAGATATATTATATGAAACAGAATTTGTAAAAAATAGAAACGATTTTGATTAATACTTTATTACTTACCACGTAAATACAATACGGAAATCGCAAAGAGACTACAATGCTATCCTGCAAAAGGACTGTAACTGTAGGCTGTAAGCGTGAGCTGTTTTCAAGCCGAACGCAGACCTGCAAATAGATAATACAACCTTTCCGTTAATAATTAGGCAACCGAAATATGTGTGAAATATATGTCACATAGAACAGAATTTGTGAAAAATAGAAATAATTTGAATTAATACTTTGTACATACCACGTAAACACAATACGGAAATCGCAAAGAGACTATAATGCTATCCTGCAAAAGGACTGTAACTGTAGGCTGTAAGCGTGAGCTGTTTTCAAGCCGAACGCAGACCTGCAAATAGATAATACAACCTTTCCGTTAATAATTAGGCAACCGAAATATGTGTGAAATATATGTGTCACATAGAACAGAATTTGTGAAAAATAGAAATAATTTGAATTAATACTTTGTACTTACCACGTAAACACAATACGGAAATCGCAAAGAGACTACAATGCTATCCTGCAAAAGGACTGTAACTGTAGGCTGTAAGCGTGAGCTGTTTTCAAGCCGAACGCAGACCTGCAAATAGATAATACAACCTTTCCGTTAATAATTAGGCAACCAAAAAATGTATGAGGTATATTATATAGAACAGAATTTGTAAAAAATAGAAATAATTTTGATTAATACTTTAATACTTACCACGTAAATACAGTACGGAAATCGCAAAGGGACTGCAATGCTATCCTGAAAAGGACGGTCACTGTAGTATAGATGCACAGGAATAGAGCGAGCAGGAGAGCGAGCTGTTGTCAAACCGAACGCAGAACTGCAAATAGATGAATTACCATGCGTGTCATCGTATATGAAGGGTTCTCTTCTTCAGTTATAAGCCGGATAAAAATGTGTTCTGTCGTTAATATATTCGAAGTCTTAGTTTTATCCACTTGCCGTAAATAGTTTTTATTATTTTGGATTATTCTACTATAGTTTATATAGGGTGTTTCAAAAATATTTAATTTTTTCAATATTTCCTAAATTATACATTTTTTTCAAAAATGTTTCGAACAAAAGTTTTAAGGTTTTATATGGGGCACCCTATGGTGCCCTTTCGCCCCACCCTTGGAAGTAATTTCTTGTTTTTGATCGCCCTGTATAGCTCAAAGTTAAAGTCAGAGTCTTGAAACGAAGCGGAACCTACAGGGTGTCTCCGATACTGTTACAGGTCGGAAAAAAATATTGTACTTGTTCAATATTTATTAAAAATTTGAAAAATATTTTCATCCCCTTTCGTTTTTTTAAATTTATCTTGTTGTGGTCTAACGTAGAATTTAGCCCGCTTTCCGTGCCCGTGATAAAAAATATATGTACCCCTTCCGAAAAATCGATTCGACCTTCAAATAGCCTCGACTGTTGATCCTGGAGCCAAGCCGAAAGCAGGAGCTGGAGCAGTCTTTGAAACCCTTCAACTTTTGTTCGAAACATTTTTCTCTAAAGTCAATAGTTTCGTAGATATTCGTGTGGACCACTTTTTTTGAATCACCCTCTATAATTTAAACTCGAAGCCAGAGCATCGAACAAAAGCGGGTTTCGCATGGTTTTTCCGACACTCTTTCATGACTCAAAAAAATGTCTTACATTTATTTATATTTTTCAGAAAAATGAAAAAAAATGTCCCCCCTCCACATTTTTTGAAATACATTTTTCCTGCTTTTCATGAACGTTATCACAAATATGTGTATACGTTATAAAAAATAGATTCGACCTTTATATGACCTTAACACATGACCACACAGAGTAAAGGTGGAAGCAGTGGAGGATAGTGCTCATAAGACCCTTCAACTCTTGTCTGAAACATTTTTCTGTACAACCCTATAGTTTCGTAGATATTGCGTCAAAACACCTTTCTGAATCACCCTGTACAACCGTGATTGGTGCAGAATAACGTAGTAATGGAAGCCCTACAACTTTTGTACGAAACATTTTTCTCTCAGGCCTATAGTTTCGGAGATTATACCGGCGGACCACTTTTCGTGAGTCACCCTGTATAACCGGAAATGGAAGCCAGAGCTTTCGGACAAAGGGGATTTCGCATGGTTTTTTCCGCTCTTTCATATGCCGTAAAAAAATATTATAGTCGTTTTGAAATTTTTTCGAGATTATGAAAAAATCCCCCCCCCCCGGCGGTTTTTCCAAAATTTTTTATTTCGAAAATCAATCTACCCTCCGAGTCCTTTACAACGACACCACGCACGGGCTTGTAACCAAAAGGGGAAAGCGGGAATAAGGGCGTAAACATTAAAACCGATACAGATGTTTCAAAAAAGGTGTACGGTAAATAACGCGAACAGGGTCTTAAATGGTGTCGAAAATGCCATCTTTTGAAAGAAAAAAAAAAAGGTTTCTCCTATAAGGCTCGTAAAGATTTGGAAAAAAATTTTTTACCCCCACCACTTTTTCGAAATTTCGGATTTTTGTGCACATCTACAGGGTGAGTCCTTTCCAACGGTAGGTCGCACTCAAAGATCCGTTCGGCCATAGTCTGGGAATAAGGATGACAATAATATGGTTACCTTAAGCGAGTCATAGTAAACTCCCGCCGTTTACCCGCGCTTAATTGAATTTCTTCACGTTGACATTCAGAGCACTGGGCAGAAATCACATTGCGTCATCACCCTTGAGGGCCATCGCAATGCTTTGTTTTAATTAGACAGTCGGATTCCCCTAGTCCGTGCCAGTTCTGAGCTAAGCGTTGAATGGCGGCCGAAGAGGCGAAAAGGACGGCCGAAGCCGTCACAAGAAGCCTCGCAGCAAGGAAGATCCATTGGCGGCCAAGGCACGGGACCGAGCTCGGATCCCGGGACGCGACACGAAGTCGCCAACCGTTCACCTCGCCCAGGCCCGGCACGTCAGCCAGGCCAACTTCCCGACCAAGCCCGACACGCCCCGCTCCTCAGAGCCAATCCTTATTCCGAAGTTACGGATCCAATTTGCCGACTTCCCTTACCTACATTAATCTATCGACTAGAGGCTCTTCACCTTGGAGACCTGCTGCGGATATGGGTACGAACCGGCGCGATACCTCCACGTGGCCCTCTCCTGGATTTTCAAGGTCCGAGGGGAAGATCCAGACACCGCCGCAACTGCGGTGCTCTTCGCGTTCCAAACCCTATCTCCCTGCTAGAGGTTTCCAGGGAACTCGAACGCTTATACAGAAAAGAAAACTCTTCCCAGATCTCCCGACGGCGTCTCCAGGTCATTTTGGGTTACCCCGACGAACACTCTTACGAGGGCCCGATTGGTATGCGGTTCCGCTGCCGGGTTCCGGAATAGGAACCGGATTCCCTTTCGCCCGATGGGTGTGTTTCTTCCCAAATCACGCAAAAAAAAATAAACAACGACGCTTCAGCGACGCAACGACGACACGACTTGCGTTCGACAGTTTGTAAATTTAACCAAGCAAAAAATAGAAAAAATCGCTTTCAGGCGTTCGACATCGTCGCAACACATCGAGAAGGATCCATCGATCCGATCCGCGACCATTTTTTTTCGGCGTTCGACTTTATTAAATTTATCATAAAAATGGTCATATCGTTCGAGCGGAGGATTAGGACACCAAAAACGACGGCGACGTATATAATTTTAATTTAACTGCAATTTGTTTCTATGTGGTTTTTTGCCTTTTGCGCGCGTACGTGCGTGCGAGCGTACGTATGTTTTTCATTTGCGTTCGACAAGCGTGAATTTTAGGACACCTCATCAACATTAGATTTCTCTTAGGGCTTAGGATCGACTGACTCGTGTGCAACGGCTGTTCACACGAAACCCTTCTCCACGTCAGTCCTCCAGGGCCTCGCTGGAGTATTTGCTACTACCACCAAGATCTGCACCGACGGTGGCTCCAGGCAGGCTCACGCCCAGACCCTTCTGCGCACACCGCCGCGACCCTCCTACTCGTCAAGGCTTCATGGAGAACGGGATAAATCCCGTTCATTGCGCACTTGCCGTTGACGGCGGAGTATAGGCGCGACGCTTCAGCGCCATCCATTTTCAGGGCTAGTTGCTTCGGCAGGTGAGTTGTTACACACTCCTTAGCGGATTCCGACTTCCATGGCCACCGTCCTGCTGTCTTAAGCAACCAACGCCTTTCATGGTATCCCATAAGCGTCGACTTAGGCGCCTTAACTCTGCGTTTGGTTCATCCCACAGCGCCAGTTCTGCTTACCAAAATTGGCCCACTTGGCACTCTGATCCAAGTAAAATTTTATCAATTTTATATCTCGTGGCTTCATGATTATTCAAGCAAGCCAGAGATCTCACCCATTTAAAGTTTGAGAATAGGTTGAGGTCGTTTCGGCCCCAAGGCCTCTAATCATTCGCTTTACCAGATGAGACTCGTCATGCGTTCGAGTCGAGTGCCAGCTATCCTGAGGGAAACTTCGGAGGGAACCAGCTACTAGATGGTTCGATTAGTCTTTCGCCCCTATACCCAGTTCCGACGATCGATTTGCACGTCAGAATCGCTACGGACCTCCATCAGGGTTTCCCCTGACTTCGTCCTGACCAGGCATAGTTCACCATCTTTCGGGTCCCAACGTGTACGCTCTAGGTGCGCCTCTTCTCGCAATGAGAACGAGACGCCCCGGGAGTGCGAGGCCTAATCGTAACGAGGCCCATCCTCCCTTAGTCGACTTCACGGACGACTTTCACTTTCATTTCGCCTTTAGGTTTATCAAATCCCAATGACTCGCGCACATGTTAGACTCCTTGGTCCGTGTTTCAAGACGGGTCCCGAGAGTACCCAAAGCAATAGCGTCGCCGACCGGTAATTCAAAGTTTGGCCAGTCCAAGGACTCCACCTGCTAACAGCCCGCCAGGCCCGGGTACGGCACAGAGTCCGTACATCCGGCATCTAGACTGGAACGAGCTTGCGGCGGTCCTGGACGCAATGCGTTCGACAATTTTGCGGCCCGATACCGTCTGAGTACCGTCGCGCAGTCGGCCGGGCATCCAAGGGGCTGTCACGAACGCTAATTAGCGACGGACAGTCTTCGCCTCGGGCCTTAGACCGACACGCAACGGGTCGCGACGTTCTACTAGGGGAGAAGTGCACGACTACTTCGCCGGAACATTCACCGCGGGTGGTGTGCCCACGCCGATGGGAGCCCGCCGTAACGGGACCATCCGGGGCACTAGCGCACCAACGCGGGAGCCAGCGTCGTTGACGATGAATCTCCCCATTCGATCTTTTGGGTTTCTCGGGTTTACCCCTGAACGGTTTCACGTACTCTTGAACTCTCTCTTCAAAGTTCTTTTCAACTTTCCCTCACGGTACTTGTTCGCTATCGGTCTCGTGGTCATATTTAGCCTTAGATGGAGTTTACCACCCACTTAGGGCTGCACTCTCAAGCAACCCGACTCTAAGGAGAGATCCACCCGAGACGCGTACCGGTCGCTACGGGCCTGGCACCCTCTATGGGTAAGTGGCCCCATTCAAGATGGACTTGGACGCGATTCGATGTCTCGGGATAAACGGATCCTCCTGAACACTACATTTCCCAACGGCGTTAACCGCGGGATTCAGTGCTGGGCTCATTCCTGTTCGCTCGCCGCTACTAAGGAAATCCTAGTTAGTTTCTTTTCCTCCGCTTATTAATATGCTTAAATTCAGCGGGTAATCTCGCCTGCTCTGAGGTCGTCGAAATATTATCATTTCGCAAGTTGTCAACAAGAGAATACAACACGCACGGTGAAAACGCGAACGGAAAAAATAAAAACGCTCGTTCGAGACGTCTCTTACCGTGCCCCTCTAATACTTTTTAAAAACTTTTCTTTATCGTTCCATCCTTTATAAAAATATATTATATATTCGATGTACGCTCTTTTCGGTTTCGACACGTAATACGAAAGGTATTGTTACACCACCGCCACTTCTCGTTTATCTAGGGATTATATCGTTCGATTTTTTTCCTTGTATCGTTCGATAACCAACTTTTTTCTCCTTCGGACCATCAACTACTTAACTCGAAGGTAACGTACGAGCCAAATTAAAGCTCGGTGTCCCGTCTATCTTGTTCGAAAACAAATAGGCACTTAAAACGCCGCATTTTCGTTCGGGCAGGCGGAGACTACGACAAAAAAAAAAACGACGACGACAACGTCCGGTCGCTCTCGACTCGCTCGTCGATAAACCGTAAAGACGCATCGTCCGAAACGTTTCTCTCTGCTGTCGCGTTCCGACGCAAAATCCCAAAAATTCGAAAAGGGCGAGAATGCCAGAGACATCCAAGTTAACCATCCGGTGAGACGTATCATGGTCCAGAGAAAGGGTTAAAGGAAAAAAAAATCCCATTTTTAAAGTGCGTGGGTAACACCTTCGTCGTGTGTATTTTATCGTTCGATGAAACACGAGCACATCAAAGGAGGAATAAAAGAAAAGAAAGAGGCGACGCGGACGTCGTTGCGCCAATTTCCGTTTTCGTGCGCTTCGAGATCGATATCTTCGGGGTAAATGTCGTTGTTCATTTGCGTTCAACCGTTGTTCGATAAAAGAAATTTAACACACGAACAACAATGAAGCGAGACTCTCGCAAGACGATCCCAAATAAATAATTTATCGTTCGATCGGTCCGGGGTTTTCAACGTCCGTCCGGCTCAACGAGCTTCGAGGACTGGACGACCGGAACCACATTGGGATCGCGCGGTCTTCCGCTTCTATCAACGACAACGAAGCGATCTGTGCGTGTGCATGTTAAAAAAAAACGTGGCGAAGCTACGATCTCGTTATCATATATTTAACCCGAGAGAGCTTCCTTGTCGCACGTTTATAATTTTTAACTTTCCTCGTTGTTTAAAACTTTCGCACCGTCGAAAAAATCGACAATCATTTCGGACAACGTCGGGAGCGCGGAGAAACGCCGTAATACACGCTCTACTCTCGGCTTCATTCAATTGGTGTGTCTACAATTTTTCACACAGGGCGAAGAATCGTTTCTTCTCTCGTCTAAATGTCCTTCTGTAGTTAGAGTTTCGACTCGAGAGCGCTCTTTTCGCGGGCGGTCGTATATAGTTTCCTTTTAGGGGTTTAACTAGAAACCACGACTCACGCAGGCCGCAAAATAAGCGCATTCCGCCGAGAAGATCCTAATACTAGGAATTGCGAGATATAGAAAAGTTCTCCTGTCGCCTGTAGTAAAAAAAAACACGAGCAACGAGAGGGCGATACGGACGTTCTATTTAACATTCTCCGCGTCAAACGCCGACGAAATGTCCAACCATCGCTCGTACGTTTTCCGCCAATTTCGCAAGTTCTTCTCTCTCTCGCGTTCGACCATCGATCCCGCTCCGAAACGTTCGACTTTTCGGCGTTTAACAGTTTTATAATTTATCTAGTCGAACGACGGCGGGAACGAAAAAAATTTAACAATGAAGAGAGAACGTTATGCTAATAAAGGCAAACGCAAGCAGTCTTTCGTTATATAAACGACCCTCAGCCAGGCGTGGTCCAGGAATTGTATCCGTGGACCGCAATGTGCGTTCGAAATGTCGATGTTCATGTGTCCTGCAGTTCACACGTTGACGCGCAATTAGCTGCGTTCTTCATCGACCCACGAGCCAAGTGATCCACCGTTCAGGGTAATCGTATAAAAATTTTCATTCAAATTCAACTCAGCGTCTCAAACCAGTATGTATGTGATTTAACCTGGTATATAAATTCGTTCGATTGTCCATAGAATACTAACTCCAAATCCAAGCGCAAGACGAAGTATCGGTATTCGGACGTCGTCTCGTCGTTGCTCTGTTTATCGATTTACCCGAGCGAACGACGCCGATTTAACGGTTAATAGACGACACGATAACGTCCATGGACGGGATATGATATACCGTATAAAACTACGAACCGTCGATGAAACGCCCAGTGGCACGTTTCTCTTCGTACGGCGAGTTTTCTCGGTCGTGGTTCGGGTGACAAAGTCATTCAAAAACCGTGGAAAATACGAAACGCGCTGCCGCGCGTAACAGAGTCTCCTGTTCGCTGCTTGCATATATTGGACCGTCTTGGTAGGAATCGCGAGATTCGATACGGACTCCATGACCGGCGTCAGATCGGTCTACCAACGAAGGAGACTACGCTATCGATTCGCATCTCGGCCGGTCCGTAAGCGATACGCTAACCATATCGTCCGTCGCAAGCAGGCGGACTCGTGAAACGGCGACTTCGTTCGTCGAGCGGTTTCGTGGTTCGATTTCCATCGGTTACCCGGACCCCCCACATAAATAGCCTCCGTATAAAACTCTATTTCGACCTTCTTTTTATCTCGTTTAACACAAAATAGAAAGAGGCTAGGGGGGTTCCCGTGTCCAAGAACACAAAAGGCGAGAGAGTACGCAACACGAATCAAGAATAAAAAATATAGAAAGGAAAGTCCGATAAGAAATTTCGAGGTTGTTACCTTCACCTCTTCTACTTCTCCGAATCTCTCGCTTCCCTTGGCGCGTATCTATTTAACAATTTCGATTCTCTCCTCCCTTTAACTCAGACGTCGCAACGGACGGGTACACCATGCATACGATCTCTTTTTTATTTATATTTTACATAACGAACCTTCTGCCGGTAGAA
>CAMAOC010000003.1:960000-970000 GCA_945859555.1 Megachile ligniseca
AAAAATCCTGACCGTTTGTTAACGGCCGGTTTCTCTTCAGTAGCCTGTGCTCGAGCAGTACAACGTACACACCGAAGTGCATACGAGTCACCAGCCTCATGTTAAAGGTTCGTCGCATATGTGCCATTTGGTCTTAGACGCCGACACGCGACAATGCAGTGTGGAGAAAATCCTGCATCGATACCGAGAGCACGAACAGTCGAGGCAACGCGAAGTTACGCTCGAGGAGCGGTGGACTAGTTCTCAACCGAGGTCATAGAATAGCCACGCGCCCGACGCTGTTCCGTCTGGTTCGACCGGACCGAACGTCTCCTTATAGGTACCGAACGGCCGGCCGGATGGTCGGCGACGCCGGCCCTTACGCACGGGCGCTTACGGTGCTAACCCGCGATCCGAACGTACCAATTCGAGAGTGCGGAAAAACTTAGAAAAAAAATTCGATTTTTCAAAAAGTTGTCAAACACGCTAAAAAGTATACGGATGATGTTTTAACAATTATTTAACGAAATTTAATGATAAAATTAATTGAAAAAAAATTTTTTTTTTTTTTTTCATGATAATCAGTAACAAACATACCGTTAATATACAAAACGAGTAACAGAGAACAAAATACATCGAAATAACCTATACGAATCCAGAAAATATTTGGAATATTTTTAAAAATTAAGCAAAAATAGTATGTTCGGTGTCGAGTTCGAACGCGTCTAAGTCCATCCGGCATAGTCGGTTCGGTGAACCGATGACTGACAACCTATATAAAAAACACTTAGAATCGATAGAGTAACGTATTTTTAGTAATCCTATATAGTTTTGGCACGTTCAGATTCATAAATAACGAAAATATCGAAAATTGAAAGTTCCGCATAGTCGGTTCGGTGCCGAGTTCGAACGGCGACCAAGTCCATTCGGCATAGTCGGTTCGGTGAATCGATGACTGACACCCTATATCAAAAACTTATAGAATCGATAGAGTAACGTATTTCTAACAATGTTATATGGTTTTGGCACGTTCGGATTCATAAACGACGAAAATATCGAAAATTTTAAGTTCCGCATAGTCGGTTCGGTGAACCGATGACTGACAACCTATATCAAAAACTCATAGAATCGATAGAGTAACGTATTTCTAACAATGTTATATGGTTTTGGCACGTTCGGATTCATAAACGAAGAAAATATCGAAAATTTTATGTTCCGCATAGTCGGTTCGGTGAACCGATGACTGACAACCTATGTCAAAAACTCATAGAATCGATAGAGTAACGTATTTCTAACAATGTTATATGGTTTTGGCACGTTCGGATTCATAAACGAAGAAAATATCGAAAATTTTATGTTCCGCATAGTCGGTTCGGTGAACCGATGACTGACAACCTATATAAAAAACACTTAGAATCGAAAGAGTAACGTATTTTTAGTAATCCTATATAGTTTTGGCACGTTCAGATTCATAAATAACGAAAATATCGAAAATTGAAAGTTCCGCATAGTCGGTTCGGTGCCGAGTTCGAACGGCGACCAAGTCCATTCGGCATAGTCGGTTCGGTGAATCGATGACTGACACCCTATATCAAAAACTTATAGAATCGATAGAGTAACGTATTTCTAACAATGTTATATGGTTTTGGCACGTTCGGATTCATAAACGACGAAAATATCGAAAATTTTAAGTTCCGCATAGTCGGTTCGGTGAACCGATGACTGACAACCTATTATAAAAAACACTTAGAATCGATAGAGTAACGTATTTTTAGTAATCCTATATAGTTATTGCACGTTCGGATTCGAAAATAACAAAATTATAGAAGTTTTATCGTTCCGCATAGTCGGTTCGGTGCCGACTCCGAACGGCGACTAAGTCCATTCGGCATAGTCGGTTCGGTGAATCGATAATCGACAACCTATACAAAAACCTATTGGAATCGATAGAGGAACGTATTTATAGCACTGCTATAACATTTTGGCACGTTCGGATTCATAAACGAAAAAGTTATCGTCGATTTTTCGTTCCGCTTAGTCGGTTCGGTGCCGACTCCGAACGGCGACTAAGTCCATTCGGCATAGTCGGTTCGGTGAATCGATGATCGACAACCTATACAAAAACCTATTGGAATCGATAGAGTAACGTATTTATAGCGCCGCTATAACATTTTGGCACGTTCGGATTCATAAACGAAAAAGTTATCGTCGATTTTTCGTTCCGCTTAGTCGGTTCGGTGCCGGCTCCGAACGGCGACTAAGTCCATTCGGCATAGTCGGTTCGGTGAATCGATAATCGACAACCTATACAAAAACCTATTGGAATCGATAGAGGAACGTATTTATAGCACTGCTATAACATTTTGGCACGTTCGGATTCATAAACGAAAAAGTTATCGTCGATTTTTCGTTCCGCTTAGTCGGTTCGGTGCCGACTCCGAACGGCGACTAAGTCCATTCGGCATAGTCGGTTCGGTGAATCGATAATCGACAACCTATACAAAAACCTATTGGAATCGATAGAGGAACGTATTTATAGCACTGCTATAACATTTTGGCACGTTCGGATTCATAAACGAAAAAGTTATCGTCGATTTTTCGTTCCGCTTAGTCGGTTCGGTGCCGACTCCGAACGGCGACTAAGTCCATTCGGCATAGTCGGTTCGGTGAATCGATGATCGACAACCTATATAAATACCTATTGGAATCGATAGAGTAATGTATTTAGAGCACTGCTATAACATTTTGGCACGTTCGGATTCATAAACGAAAAAGTTATCGTCGATTTTTCGTTCCGCATAGTCGGTTCGGTGCCGACTCCGAACGCGACTAAGTCCATTCGGCATAGTCGGTTCGGTGAATCGATGATCGACAACCTATACAAAAACCTATTGGAATCGATAGAGTAACGTATTTATAGCGCCGCTATAACATTTTGGCACGTTCGGATTCATAAACGAAAAAGTTATCGTCGATTTTTCGTTCCGCTTAGTCGGTTCGGTGCCGGCTCCGAACGGCGACTAAGTCCATTCGGCATAGTCGGTTCGGTGAATCGATGATCGACAACCTATACAAAAACCTATTGGAATCGATAGAGTAACGTATTTATAGCGCTGCTATAACATTTTGGCACGTTCGGATTCATAAACGAAAAAGTTATCGTCGATTTTTCGTTCCGCATAGTCGGTTCGGTGCCGACTCCGAACGCGACTAAGTCCATTCGGCATAGTCGGTTCGGTGAATCGATGATCGACAACCTATACAAAAACCTATTGGAATCGATAGAGTAACGTATTTATAGCGCTGCTATAACATTTTGGCACGTTCGGATTCATAAACGAAAAAGTTATCGTCGATTTTTCGTTCCGCATAGTCGGTTCGGTGCCGACTCCGAACGCGACTAAGTCCATTCGGCATAGTCGGTTCGGTGAATCGATGATCGACAACCTATACAAAAACCTATTGGAATCGATAGAGTAACGTATTTATAGCGCTGCTATAACATTTTGGCACGTTCGGATTCATAAACGAAAAAGTTATCGTCGATTTTTCGTTCCGCTTAGTCGGTTCGGTGCCGGCTCCGAACGGCGACTAAGTCCATTCGGCATAGTCGGTTCGGTGAATCGATGATCGACAACCTATATAAATACCTATTGGAATCGATAGAGTAACGTATTTATAGCGCTGCTATAACATTTTGGCACGTTCGGATTCATAAACGAAAAAGTTATCGTCGATTTTTCGTTCCGCTTAGTCGGTTCGGTGCCGGCTCCGAACGGCGACTAAGTCCATTCGGCATAGTCGGTTCGGTGAATCGATGATCGACAACCTATACAAAAACCTATTGGAATCGATAGAGTAACGTATTTATAGCGCCGCTATAACATTTTGGCACGTTCGGATTCATAAACGAAAAAGTTATCGTCGATTTTTCGTTCCGCTTAGTCGGTTCGGTGCCGGCTCCGAACGGCGACTAAGTCCATTCGGCATAGTCGGTTCGGTGAATCGATGATCGACAACCTATACAAAAACCTATTGGAATCGATAGAGTAACGTATTTATAGCGCTGCTATAACATTTTGGCACGTTCGGATTCATAAACGAAAAAGTTATCGTCGATTTTTCGTTCCGCATAGTCGGTTCGGTGCCGACTCCGAACGCGACTAAGTCCATTCGGCATAGTCGGTTCGGTGAATCGATGATCGACAACCTATACAAAAACCTATTGGAATCGATAGAGTAACGTATTTATAGCGCTGCTATAACATTTTGGCACGTTCGGATTCATAAACGAAAAAGTTATCGTCGATTTTTCGTTCCGCATAGTCGGTTCGGTGCCGACTCCGAACGCGACTAAGTCCATTCGGCATAGTCGGTTCGGTGAATCGATGATCGACAACCTATACAAAAACCTATTGGAATCGATAGAGTAACGTATTTATAGCGCTGCTATAACATTTTGGCACGTTCGGATTCATAAACGAAAAAGTTATCGTCGATTTTTCGTTCCGCTTAGTCGGTTCGGTGCCGGCTCCGAACGGCGACTAAGTCCATTCGGCATAGTCGGTTCGGTGAATCGATGATCGACAACCTATATAAATACCTATTGGAATCGATAGAGTAACGTATTTATAGCGCTGCTATAACATTTTGGCACGTTCGGATTCATAAACGAAAAAGTTATCGTCGATTTTTCGTTCCGCTTAGTCGGTTCGGTGCCGGCTCCGAACGGCGACTAAGTCCATTCGGCATAGTCGGTTCGGTGAATCGATGATCGACAACCTATATAAATACCTATTGGAATCGATAGAGTAACGTATTTATAGCGCTGCTATAACATTTTGGCACGTTCGGATTCATAAACGAAAAAGTTATCGTCGATTTTTCGTTCCGCATAGTCGGTTCGGTGCCGACTCCGAACGCGACTAAGTCCATTCGGCATAGTCGGTTCGGTGAATCGATGATCGACAACCTATACAAAAACCTATTGGAATCGATAGAGTAACGTATTTATAGCGCTGCTATAACATTTTGGCACGTTCGGATTCATAAACGAAAAAGTTATCGTCGATTTTTCGTTCCGCATAGTCGGTTCGGTGCCGACTCCGAACGCGACTAAGTCCATTCGGCATAGTCGGTTCGGTGAATCGATGATCGACAACCTATACAAAAACCTATTGGAATCGATAGAGTAACGTATTTATAGCGCTGCTATAACATTTTGGCACGTTCGGATTCATAAACGAAAAAGTTATCGTCGATTTTTCGTTCCGCTTAGTCGGTTCGGTGCCGGCTCCGAACGGCGACTAAGTCCATTCGGCATAGTCGGTTCGGTGAATCGATGATCGACAACCTATATAAATACCTATTGGAATCGATAGAGTAACGTATTTATAGCGCTGCTATAACATTTTGGCACGTTCGGATTCATAAACGAAAAAGTTATCGTCGATTTTTCGTTCCGCTTAGTCGGTTCGGTGCCGGCTCCGAACGGCGACTAAGTCCATTCGGCATAGTCGGTTCGGTGAATCGATGATCGACAACCTATACAAAAACCTATTGGAATCGATAGAGTAACGTATTTATAGCGCCGCTATAACATTTTGGCACGTTCGGATTCATAAACGAAAAAGTTATCGTCGATTTTTCGTTCCGCTTAGTCGGTTCGGTGCCGGCTCCGAACGGCGACTAAGTCCATTCGGCATAGTCGGTTCGGTGAATCGATGATCGACAACCTATACAAAAACCTATTGGAATCGATAGAGTAACGTATTTATAGCGCTGCTATAACATTTTGGCACGTTCGGATTCATAAACGAAAAAGTTATCGTCGATTTTTCGTTCCGCATAGTCGGTTCGGTGCCGACTCCGAACGCGACTAAGTCCATTCGGCATAGTCGGTTCGGTGAATCGATGATCGACAACCTATACAAAAACCTATTGGAATCGATAGAGTAACGTATTTATAGCGCTGCTATAACATTTTGGCACGTTCGGATTCATAAACGAAAAAGTTATCGTCGATTTTTCGTTCCGCATAGTCGGTTCGGTGCCGACTCCGAACGCGACTAAGTCCATTCGGCATAGTCGGTTCGGTGAATCGATGATCGACAACCTATACAAAAACCTATTGGAATCGATAGAGTAACGTATTTATAGCGCTGCTATAACATTTTGGCACGTTCGGATTCATAAACGAAAAAGTTATCGTCGATTTTTCGTTCCGCTTAGTCGGTTCGGTGCCGGCTCCGAACGGCGACTAAGTCCATTCGGCATAGTCGGTTCGGTGAATCGATGATCGACAACCTATATAAATACCTATTGGAATCGATAGAGTAACGTATTTATAGCGCTGCTATAACATTTTGGCACGTTCGGATTCATAAACGAAAAAGTTATCGTCGATTTTTCGTTCCGCTTAGTCGGTTCGGTGCCGGCTCCGAACGGCGACTAAGTCCATTCGGCATAGTCGGTTCGGTGAATCGATGATCGACAACCTATATAAATACCTATTGGAATCGATAGAGTAACGTATTTATAGCGCTGCTATAACATTTTGGCACGTTCGGATTCATAAACGAAAAAGTTATCGTCGATTTTTCGTTCCGCATAGTCGGTTCGGTGCCGACTCCGAACGCGACTAAGTCCATTCGGCATAGTCGGTTCGGTGAATCGATGATCGACAACCTATACAAAAACCTATTGGAATCGATAGAGTAACGTATTTATAGCGCTGCTATAACATTTTGGCACGTTCGGATTCATAAACGAAAAAGTTATCGTCGATTTTTCGTTCCGCATAGTCGGTTCGGTGCCGACTCCGAACGCGACTAAGTCCCTCCGGCATAGTCGGTTCGGTGCGTCGAATATCGAAAATCGTCGAAATAACGCTTGCGTTGGCTAGCGTATCGTTATACGCCTATGTTGGCACAGATTTGGCACGTTCGGACCGAGAAATGACGGGGTTATCGGCGATTATTCGTTCCGCATAGTCGGTTCGGTGCGGAGTCCGCGCGCGACTAAGTCCCCCCGGCATAGTCGGTTCGGTGCGGCATTTCCAGCCGCGTATTGCTTTGCCCTTTTCTAAGTCCTGGCCGCGTATTGCTTTGAATTTTTCCAAGTCCTGGCCGCGTATTGCTTTGAATTTTTCCAAGTCCTGGCCGCGTATTGCTTTGCATTTTCGAGACTCTGGCGGCGTATTGCTTTGAATTTTCGAGACTCTGGCGGCGTATTGCTTTGAATTTTCGAGACTCTGGCGGCGTATTGCTTTGCATTTTCGAGACTCTGGCGGCGTATTGCTTTGCATTTTCAAAGTACAACCGCGTATAGCTTTATTTTTTTTTTAAGTCCAACCGCGTACAGCTTTATTTTTTTTTTAAGTCCAACCGCGTATAGCTTTATTTTTTTTTTTAAGTCCAACCGCGTATAGCTTTATTTTTTTTTTTTTCTAAGTGCCAGCGGCGTATTGCTTTTGAAAATTTTTCTTCGCGCTTCGCGCGAACGAAAAGAAAAAAAAAATTTTTCCTTCTCCTTCCTTTTACTTTCCTCCTCTTCTTTATACTATAATATACTATATATATATATAATATTATATATTATATATATTGTATTATAAATATTATATATAAGTATCTATAATATTATCATGTATTATAATAATAATAATCTATTATATTATATTATATTATAAACAATAATATGTGATCATGTCATCCCATCAACATTACATGACTCTTTTTCTCTCCCTGCAACTTATATTAATTTCTCTATTATGTCCTCCAATCGTATGTTCAATTCCATCGTGAACATAGAGTGAGGATGCAAGGGAGAGATTATATTTCTGAGACACTTCTTGTACGGAAACTTTCGTTTCATTACTTTGCATCTTCGTCCACAACTTCTTGTTTGTGACTTTCATTCTCCACCTACTCTTCCTCTCCTTCCTTCTCATTTATACGAGGTCACGAAATAAATTTATATCTCGGATTCATTACGAGAGGTGTCTGCCTTCCTCAGAACACCCCTCCTATTTATTCGTACGATCTAAGTGTGTCTTGTCTTCTTCTGAAGTCTCCAAAGTAAGATAACTTTGATTTCGTAAGAGAGACATTTTTCCTTAGGACACCTCTAGTTCATCTAAAATTTCAAGAATTGTAGTTGGGACGTAATTTTAGTTTATATAAGTTCGATGCACTTTAGCAACGCTTATTTGTACTTGCCACAGTTCTGTTTAGCCGCATTTTGGGTCTTTTTGACCCGCGGTAACTGTTGGCGGAGAACGACGCCTTTTCGTGCCCGGTTGTACCGGACCGTCGTTCTCCCTTATAGATACCGAACGGCCATCCGAATGGTCGGCGACGCCGGCTCTTATGCACTGAACCTTACGGTGAAAAAGTGCGATTTTTGCTCAACTTTTCAAAAGTCGATTTTTACTTTAAAATTTTTCACGAACTTTCCAACTGATGTTGTCTAAGTCGTTTAAATTAAGACCATGCACCACCATTTACCACATTTCATATTTTCTCTCAATGTACGGAAGACTCGAGGTAAAATACTTCGGCTTCGTACGAGAGAAAATTTGCCTTAGGACACCTTTAATTCATGAAAAATTTCAAGAATTTTATTTGGGACGTAATTTTATTTTATATAAGTTCGATGCATTTTAGCAACGCTTATTTGTACTTGCCACAGTTCTGTTTAGCCGCATTTTGAGTCTTTTTGACCCGCGGTAACTGTTGGCGGAGAACGACGCCTTTTCGTGCCCGGTTGTACCGGACCGTCGTCTCCCATATAGATACCGAACGGCCGGCCGGATGGTCGGCGATGCCGGCCCTTACGCACGGGCGCTTATAGCACCAACGCGCGATCCGAACGTGCCAATTCGAGAGGGCGGAAAAACTTAGAAAAAAAAATTCGATTTTTCAAAAAGTTGTAAAATGCATTAAAAACGATAGGTAAACCATTTTAACAAATATTTTGTGAAATTTAACAAGAAATTTGATGGAAAAAATTTTCTTTTTTAAAATTTTATTAAAGATAAATCGTTCCGCATAGTCGGTTCGGTGAAACGATGACTGACAACACCTACAAACGACACTTTAACTCGATAGAGGAACGTTTTCTAAGTATTTTTATACCGGTTTGGCATGTTCGGATTCATAAATGAAAAAGTTATTAAGAATAAATCGTTCCGCATAGTCGGTTCGGTGAAACGATGACTGACAACACCAACAAACGACACTTTAACTCGATAGAGGACCTTTTTCTAAGTATGTTTATACCGGTTTGGCATGTTCGGATTCATAAATGAAAAAGTTATTAAGAATAAATCGTTCCGCATAGTCGGTTCGGTGAAACGACGACTGACAACACCTACAAACGACACTTTTACACGATAGAGGACCTTTTTCTAAGTATGTTTATACCGGTTTGGCATGTTCGGATTCATAAATGAAGAAGTTATTCAGGATAAATCGTTCCGCGTACTTGCTTCGGAGTCGAGTTCGAACGGCGACTAAGTCCCTTCGGCATAGTCGGTTCGGTGAAACGATGACTGACAACACCTACAAACGACACTTTTACACGATAGAGGACCTTTTTCTAAGTATGTTTATACCGGTTTGGCATGTTCGGATTCATAAATGAAAAAGTTATTAAGAATAAATCGTTCCGCATAGTCGGTTCGGTGAAACGACGACTGACAACACCTACAAACGACACTTTTACACGATAGAGGACCTTTTTCTAAGTATGTTTATACCGGTTTGGCATGTTCGGATTCATAAATGAAGAAGTTATTCAGGATAAATCGTTCCGCGTACTTGCTTCGGAGTCGAGTTCGAACGGCGACTAAGTCCCTTCGGCATAGTCGGTTCGGTGAAACGATGACTGACAACACCTACAAACGACACTTTTACACGATAGAGGACCTTTTTCTAAGTATGTTTATACCGGTTTGGCATGTTCGGATTCATAAATGAAAAAGTTATTAAGAATAAATCGTTCCGCATAGTCGGTTCGG
>CAMAOC010000003.1:975000-997500 GCA_945859555.1 Megachile ligniseca
GTGATGGCGCAAATATCACGATATCGTCCGCAAAGGCCAAGGCAACTATGTTTGAGCTGTTAATTTTAACACCGGTCCTATTGCTGAGTTGACTAAGAAGCCCATCGAGAACGACATTGAACAGCAACCCAGATAAGGGATCCCCCTGCTTTACACCACGGCGGATATCAACAGGGTTTGATCGCATGCCATGGCACTCGAGAACGGTGGATATATCTCGGTAATTCCCTTCGATATACTGGATCGTTTGCTCATCAATGCCGCGCTCCCGCAAGGCGTCAATGATAGATGTTAATGAGATACTGTCAAAGGCTTTAGCAAGGTCTATTGATAAAACTACGAATGGCTTGGACGAAGAGCGCATGGTGCGTATTACAGTTTGTAGTATTGAAGTGTTTGCAATAATTCCGTCTATTTTAGTGAAACCACGTTGAGAGTGAGCCAATTTTATACTATTTTCCAAACGGGAGGCTATAATTTTGTTTAGGAGCCTTAAAACCCTGCTAGAGACCGTGATAGGGCGCCACTGTTTCAGGTCTTTGGTGTTCGCCGATTTTGGTATGAGAGATGTCTTGTTTTTTCGGAGGATAGGTGGAAGATATTTCATGCCCCAAATAATGTTCAATAGCGCAAGCAGATCAGCCCGCCGCATAGATCTTAAATGTTCCCTCGTTATGCCATCCAGACCGGGGCTGGATTCCTTCAACTTACGAAGGTGGGCATGTATTTCCGTTGAGGAAATAGGATACGAGATGACGACGGTATTCTCCGCATGCGCCGATTGGGGCTTCCATCCGAGTTCCTTATGCGCAAACACGTTCCGGTAGTACGTCTCGAATTCAGATATGTCAGGAGATTCAGGCGCGTCAAGTGGCGATCCAGTCAGTATATGTTCGGCGGCTTGTGTCGGATTTTTAGAATATAATTTCTGGAGACGAGCATAATTTGATGCTCGCCTCTTAGCTCGGTTACCTTTTAGTTTACTGTTTGGTTTATAGGATCCGTGTCTATTGCTAATTTTGTGCTTATGTTCATCTGCATTGGCTATTTCGCGTATATAAGTGTCAATCATTTCTATTACGGTATTGTCAGATCTATTCAGTAAGAGGGCATTAATTATTTCAGTCATTTTGGGTGAGGTGCCGTCACATACACTGGCCAAAAGGACGCATATCTCCTTGGATGGAATTAAGGAGCACGCATCATCGACGCGCCTCAGTCGCAGGAACGGAGGTCCAGGCGGAACGCAGGGTATACGTTCCCCAGACTGGGAAGCATCCAATGAAACATCGGTATGTTCCCGGCGCTCGTCTACATCGGGAAGGGGGGCCTCAGGCGCTTGAAGACATGTTTCGTGCAGTTCGTTGTTCTTGACCGCTTCGATCTCTTCAGCAAGATACGTCTTGTATGCTGCCCTCTGCCTCAACTTCTTAATACCATCTACAGATCGCCCGGATTCCTTGGAGAGCATAAAGTTAATATCCTTAGATAGTAGGTTGCTTCGGTCAGGCAAGGACGCTTCGATGGTGGCGATTGCTCTTATTTCGCCGTCGGAATATTGAGGACGCGCAGAGGTCTGTCTAGCATGCGCTAGGTGGAGATCAGAGGCATTGTATTGATCCGTGTGAGAAAGGCGGATATGCTGGCGTAGTCCAGGATAAGATTTGAAGGTTCTGGAGCAATGGTCGCAGGGGTAGCCATCGGGCTGACGCGGGGGCGCGTTGCACCTACGCACATGTTGCGCAGCACTAGACGCTGTTCTGTCGGATAGCTGGGCACCGCACGAGGGACAACGCTCCGGAACACCCTTCTTCGCTCTTGGGTTAGAATTAGAGTTTGAGGTTGATGCCAGGGGGTTTGAGGCACCCTGGCTATGGTTTCTACCATTGTCGCCGCCACTGCTCGGGATCGACGACTTCCGAGGCTTGTCTTCCGTATTTTTTGCAAGTAAAGAATGCCCGAAGGCGTGAGGTGAGCGAGGTGCAAGCCCGAACACCCCACTTGGCTTTCGCCGGAATCGCCGCACGCCGTTTAGCCGTGACCCCATTCGACGAACAGGAATCACGTTACCGGCAGGTACCACAAGGAGGTAGGACGTGCGACTTGGTCGGGAGAGGCTAACGGACCTTGCAAGAGGTCTGTATTACGCTTCACCGACCCTGTAACTACGACTCTCTGGGCGACCGGATCTCTCCTGAGACGCCACACGATGTAAAGTGGCTCCCGAGCCCTCCGCACCTCCACGAGGTGGGAGCTGGGCAACGTATGGCCGAAAGGTCATACGGCTGAGCCGGAGGGTAGGCGTTGAGGGAGAGACGCGGAAACGTTTAACGCTTAAGAGAGTCATAGTTACTCCCGCCGTTTACCCGCGCTTAATTGAATTTCTTCACGTTGACATTCAGAGCACTGGGCAGAAATCACATTGCGTCATCACCCTTGAGGGCCATCGCAATGCTTTGTTTTAATTAGACAGTCGGATTCCCCTAGTCCGTGCCAGTTCTGAGCTAAGCGTTGAATGGCGGCCGAAGAGGCGAAAAGGACGGCCGAAGCCGTCACAAGAAGCCTCGCAGCAAGGAAGATCCATTGGCGGCCAAGGCACGGGACCGAGCTCGGATCCCGGGACGCGACACGAAGTCGCCAACCGTTCACCTCGCCCAGGCCCGGCACGTCAGCCAGGCCAACTTCCCGACCAAGCCCGACACGCCCCGCTCCTCAGAGCCAATCCTTATTCCGAAGTTACGGATCCAATTTGCCGACTTCCCTTACCTACATTAATCTATCGACTAGAGGCTCTTCACCTTGGAGACCTGCTGCGGATATGGGTACGAACCGGCGCGATACCTCCACGTGGCCCTCTCCTGGATTTTCAAGGTCCGAGGGGAAGATCCAGACACCGCCGCAACTGCGGTGCTCTTCGCGTTCCAAACCCTATCTCCCTGCTAGAGGTTTCCAGGGAACTCGAACGCTTATACAGAAAAGAAAACTCTTCCCAGATCTCCCGACGGCGTCTCCAGGTCATTTTGGGTTACCCCGACGAACACTCTTACGAGGGCCCGATTGGTATGCGGTTCCGCTGCCGGGTTCCGGAATAGGAACCGGATTCCCTTTCGCCCGATGGGTGTGTTTCTTCCCAAATCACGCAAAAAAAAATAAACAACGACGCTTCAGCGACGCAACGACGACACGACTTGCGTTCGACAGTTTGTAAATTTAACCAAGCAAAAAATAGAAAAAATCGCTTTCAGGCGTTCGACATCGTCGCAACACATCGAGAAGGATCCATCGATCCGATCCGCGACCATTTTTTTTCGGCGTTCGACTTTATTAAATTTATCATAAAAATGGTCATATCGTTCGAGCGGAGGATTAGGACACCAAAAACGACGGCGACGTATATAATTTTAATTTAACTGCAATTTGTTTCTATGTGGTTTTTTGCCTTTTGCGCGCGTACGTGCGTGCGAGCGTACGTATGTTTTTCATTTGCGTTCGACAAGCGTGAATTTTAGGACACCTCATCAACATTAGATTTCTCTTAGGGCTTAGGATCGACTGACTCGTGTGCAACGGCTGTTCACACGAAACCCTTCTCCACGTCAGTCCTCCAGGGCCTCGCTGGAGTATTTGCTACTACCACCAAGATCTGCACCGACGGTGGCTCCAGGCAGGCTCACGCCCAGACCCTTCTGCGCACACCGCCGCGACCCTCCTACTCGTCAAGGCTTCATGGAGAACGGGATAAATCCCGTTCATTGCGCACTTGCCGTTGACGGCGGAGTATAGGCGCGACGCTTCAGCGCCATCCATTTTCAGGGCTAGTTGCTTCGGCAGGTGAGTTGTTACACACTCCTTAGCGGATTCCGACTTCCATGGCCACCGTCCTGCTGTCTTAAGCAACCAACGCCTTTCATGGTATCCCATAAGCGTCGACTTAGGCGCCTTAACTCTGCGTTTGGTTCATCCCACAGCGCCAGTTCTGCTTACCAAAATTGGCCCACTTGGCACTCTGATCCAAGTAAAATTTTATCAATTTTATATCTCGTGGCTTCATGATTATTCAAGCAAGCCAGAGATCTCACCCATTTAAAGTTTGAGAATAGGTTGAGGTCGTTTCGGCCCCAAGGCCTCTAATCATTCGCTTTACCAGATGAGACTCGTCATGCGTTCGAGTCGAGTGCCAGCTATCCTGAGGGAAACTTCGGAGGGAACCAGCTACTAGATGGTTCGATTAGTCTTTCGCCCCTATACCCAGTTCCGACGATCGATTTGCACGTCAGAATCGCTACGGACCTCCATCAGGGTTTCCCCTGACTTCGTCCTGACCAGGCATAGTTCACCATCTTTCGGGTCCCAACGTGTACGCTCTAGGTGCGCCTCTTCTCGCAATGAGAACGAGACGCCCCGGGAGTGCGAGGCCTAATCGTAACGAGGCCCATCCTCCCTTAGTCGACTTCACGGACGACTTTCACTTTCATTTCGCCTTTAGGTTTATCAAATCCCAATGACTCGCGCACATGTTAGACTCCTTGGTCCGTGTTTCAAGACGGGTCCCGAGAGTACCCAAAGCAATAGCGTCGCCGACCGGTAATTCAAAGTTTGGCCAGTCCAAGGACTCCACCTGCTAACAGCCCGCCAGGCCCGGGTACGGCACAGAGTCCGTACATCCGGCATCTAGACTGGAACGAGCTTGCGGCGGTCCTGGACGCAATGCGTTCGACAATTTTGCGGCCCGATACCGTCTGAGTACCGTCGCGCAGTCGGCCGGGCATCCAAGGGGCTGTCACGAACGCTAATTAGCGACGGACAGTCTTCGCCTCGGGCCTTAGACCGACACGCAACGGGTCGCGACGTTCTACTAGGGGAGAAGTGCACGACTACTTCGCCGGAACATTCACCGCGGGTGGTGTGCCCACGCCGATGGGAGCCCGCCGTAACGGGACCATCCGGGGCACTAGCGCACCAACGCGGGAGCCAGCGTCGTTGACGATGAATCTCCCCATTCGATCTTTTGGGTTTCTCGGGTTTACCCCTGAACGGTTTCACGTACTCTTGAACTCTCTCTTCAAAGTTCTTTTCAACTTTCCCTCACGGTACTTGTTCGCTATCGGTCTCGTGGTCATATTTAGCCTTAGATGGAGTTTACCACCCACTTAGGGCTGCACTCTCAAGCAACCCGACTCTAAGGAGAGATCCACCCGAGACGCGTACCGGTCGCTACGGGCCTGGCACCCTCTATGGGTAAGTGGCCCCATTCAAGATGGACTTGGACGCGATTCGATGTCTCGGGATAAACGGATCCTCCTGAACACTACATTTCCCAACGGCGTTAACCGCGGGATTCAGTGCTGGGCTCATTCCTGTTCGCTCGCCGCTACTAAGGAAATCCTAGTTAGTTTCTTTTCCTCCGCTTATTAATATGCTTAAATTCAGCGGGTAATCTCGCCTGCTCTGAGGTCGTCGAAATATTATCATTTCGCAAGTTGTCAACAAGAGAATACAACACGCACGGTGAAAACGCGAACAGAAAAAATAAAAACGCTCGTTCGAGACGTCTCTTACCGTGCCCCTCTAATACTTTTTAAAAACTTTTCTTTATCGTTCCATCCTTTATAAAAATATATTATATATTCGATGTACGCTCTTTTCGGTTTCGACACGTAATACGAAAGGTATTGTTACACCACCGCCACTTCTCGTTTATCTAGGGATTATATCGTTCGATTTTTTTCCTTGTATCGTTCGATAACCAACTTTTTTCTCCTTCGGACCATCAACTACTACTAACTCGAAGGTAACGTACGAGCCAAATTAAAGCTCGGTGTCCCGTCTATCTTGTTCGAAAACAAATAGGCACTTAAAACGCCGCATTTTCGTTCGGGCAGGCGGAGACTACGACAAAAAAAAAAAACGACGACGACAACGTCCGGTCGCTCTCGACTCGCTCGTCGATAAACCGTAAAGACGCATCGTCCGAAACGTTTCTCTCTGCTGTCGCGTTCCGACGCAAAATCCCAAAAATTCGAAAAGGGCGAGAATGCCAGAGACATCCAAGTTAACCATCCGGTGAGACGTATCATGGTCCAGAGAAAGGGTTAAAGGAAAAAAAAATCCCATTTTTAAAGTGCGTGGGTAACACCTTCGTCGTGTGTATTTTATCGTTCGATGAAACACGAGCACATCAAAGGAGGAATAAAAGAAAAGAAAGAGGCGACGCGGACGTCGTTGCGCCAATTTCCGTTTTCGTGCGCTTCGAGATCGATATC
Organism: Megachile ligniseca; assembly: GCA_945859555.1. Classification (NCBI taxonomy): domain Eukaryota; kingdom Metazoa; phylum Arthropoda; class Insecta; order Hymenoptera; family Megachilidae; genus Megachile; species Megachile ligniseca. The sequence continues at coordinate 981,264 of CAMAOC010000003.1, forward strand.
TTCGGGGTAAATGTCGTTGTTCATTTGCGTTCAACCGTTGTTCGATAAAAGAAATTTAACACACGAACAACAATGAAGCGAGACTCTCGCAAGACGATCCCAAATAAATAATTTATCGTTCGATCGGTCCGGGGTTTTCAACGTCCGTCCGGCTCAACGAGCTTCGAGGACTGGACGACCGGAACCACATTGGGATCGCGCGGTCTTCCGCTTCTATCAACGACAACGAAGCGATCTGTGCGTGTGCATGTTAAAAAAAAACGTGGCGAAGCTACGATCTCGTTATCATATATTTAACCCGAGAGAGCTTCCTTGTCGCACGTTTATAATTTTTAACTTTCCTCGTTGTTTAAAACTTTCGCACCGTCGAAAAAATCGACAATCATTTCGGACAACGTCGGGAGCGCGGAGAAACGCCGTAATACACGCTCTACTCTCGGCTTCATTCAATTGGTGTGTCTACAATTTTTCACACAGGGCGAAGAATCGTTTCTTCTCTCGTCTAAATGTCCTTCTGTAGTTAGAGTTTCGACTCGAGAGCGCTCTTTTCGCGGGCGGTCGTATATAGTTTCCTTTTAGGGGTTTAACTAGAAACCACGATTCACGCAGGCCGCAAAATAAGCGCATTCCGCCGAGAAGATCCTAATACTAGGAATTGCGAGATATAGAAAAGTTCTCCTGTCGCCTGTAGTAAAAAAAAACACGAGCAACGAGAGGGCGATACGGACGTTCTATTTAACATTCTCCGCGTCAAACGCCGACGAAATGTCCAACCATCGCTCGTACGTTTTCCGCCAATTTCGCAAGTTCTTCTCTCTCTCGCGTTCGACCATCGATCCCGCTCCGAAACGTTCGACTTTTCGGCGTTTAACAGTTTTATAATTTATCTAGTCGAACGACGGCGGGAACGAAAAAAATTTAACAATGAAGAGAGAACGTTATGCTAATAAAGGCAAACGCAAGCAGTCTTTCGTTATATAAACGACCCTCAGCCAGGCGTGGTCCAGGAATTGTATCCGTGGACCGCAATGTGCGTTCGAAATGTCGATGTTCATGTGTCCTGCAGTTCACACGTTGACGCGCAATTAGCTGCGTTCTTCATCGACCCACGAGCCAAGTGATCCACCGTTCAGGGTAATCGTATAAAAATTTTCATTCAAATTCAACTCAGCGTCTCAAACCAGTATGTATGTGATTTAACCTGGTATATAAATTCGTTCGATTGTCCATAGAATACTAACTCCAAATCCAAGCGCAAGACGAAGTATCGGTATTCGGACGTCGTCTCGTCGTTGCTCTGTTTATCGATTTACCCGAGCGAACGACGCCGATTTAACGGTTGATAGACGACACGATAACGTCCATGGACGGGATATGATATACCGTATAAAACTACGAACCGTCGATGAAACGCCCAGTGGCACGTTTCTCTTCGTACGGCGAGTTTTCTCGGTCGTGGTTCGGGTGACAAAGTCATTCAAAAACCGTGGAAAATACGAAACGCGCTGCCGCGCGTAACAGAGTCTCCTGTTCGCTGCTTGCATATATTGGACGTCTTGGTAGGAATCGCGAGATTCGATACGGACTCCATGACCGGCGTCAGATCGGTCTACCAACGAAGGACACTACGCTATCGATTCGCATATCGGCCGGTCCGTAAGCGATACGCTAACCATATCGTCCGTCGCAAGCAGGCGGACTCGTGAAACGGCGACTTTGTTCGTCGAGCGGTTTCGTGGTTCGATTTCCATCAGTTACCCGGACCCCCCCATAAATAGCCTCCGTATAAAACTCTATTTCGACCTTCTTTTTATCTCGTTTAACACAAAATAGAAAGAGGCTAGGGGGGTTCCCGTGTCCAAGAACACAAAAGGCGAGAGAGTACGCAACACGAATCAAGAATAAAAAATATAGAAAGGAAAGTCCGATAAGAAATTTCGAGGTTGTTACCTTCACCTCTTCTACTTCTCCGAATCTCTCGCTTCCCTTGGCGCGTATCTATTTAACAATTTCGATTCTCTCCTCCCTTTAACTCAGACGTCGCAACGGACGGGTACACCATGCATACGATCTCTTTTTTATTTATATTTTACATAACGAACCTTCTGCCGGTAGAACACGCGACAGATTCATTTATGTATATATATATATATATTTGAGAATGTTCAGATTTTCCTTTATGGTTCAGATTAACATTCTTGTTACGACGACTTTTGTGTGTTTTCAAAGATGATCGTGCGGTACCCATTCAACAGTTAGACGACGTCCCGGGAGAGTCGAAACTTTTTTATACGCTACGGAAAGAAGAGCCGAGAAGTTAGAGGAAACTCTCGATTTTCTTTAGTCGGTAAACTTTCGTTCTTTCCATTTTCGGCGTTCGACATGAAACGGCGTTTGCTCTCTCTTTTAACCGTAAACGGCGCTTGTTCGTGCGAAACGCGTCGGCGGATACGAAAAACGGACGGGAGTATCGACGATGAGAACCAAAGCGACCTCCTACACGTAACCGTAACATCTCTCCGCATCACGACTGCCGTAACGACGAATTGTCATTTAACATTTTTGGTATCTGTTTTATCTCACATTTTTGCTAACTACCTTCAAAAATTTCTCTCTCTTTCCTCCTCTCTCTTTCTCTTTCGTGGCTCGGAACCGACAATATTATTACATATATATATTATATAGTTATAGTGGTCATAGTCATTTTATTACGCATTTTTGTGTGTACGGCCAATAAATATTTTATATTTTTATATACGCGAGAGGTGCTGCACTTTTCTTCCTCATTTTTGCGTATCATGTGTTTCGTGTAAAAACTATTTTATATAGTTTGTTTCATGCGTGCGTGGTTGTTTTTGGTCATAGTTACATTGTATATAAAAACACTTTTGTGTTTTTTGGCACGTACAAAATATCATGTGTTTCGAGTCTTATTATAATAAATAATTTTTGCGTATCATGTGTTTAAAGTCCCAAAAATCGTAGTAGTATTTTTCATGGACGGTCCGAGCTCACGCAGTCAATATATTTTTATTTCTTTCAAACTTTGTAAGTTTGTTTTTCTTTCGTTAATGATCCTTCCGCAGGTTCACCTACGGAAACCTTGTTACGACTTTTACTTCCTCTAAATAATCAAGTTTGGTCATCTTTCCGGTAACATCGGCAATGCCGAGACATTGCCGCGCACCAGTCCGAAGACCTCACTAAATCATTCAATCGGTAGTAGCGACGGGCGGTGTGTACAAAGGGCAGGGACGTAATCAACGCGAGCTTATGACTCGCGTTTACTGGGAATTCCTCGTTCATGGGGAATAATTTCAAGCCCCAATCCCTAGCACGAAGGAGGTTCAGCGGGTTACCCGGACCTTTCGGCCAGGGAAAACACGTTGATTCCTTCAGTGTAGCGCGCGTGCGGCCCAGAACATCTAAGGGCATCACAGACCTGTTATTGCTAAATCTCGTGCGACTAGAAGCCGCTTGTCCCTCTAAGAAGATTTGTTTGTACGTTGGTAGTAAAAACCGCACCGACCGAAGCCGGGGGCCTTCGAGATACCATAATTTACGTCTATTTAACAGGCTAGAGTCTCGTTCGTTATCGGAATTAACCAGACAAATCGCTCCACCAACTAAGAACGGCCATGCACCACCACCCACCGAATCAAGAAAGAGCTATCAATCTGTCAATCCTTCCGGTGTCCGGGCCTGGTGAGGTTTCCCGTGTTGAGTCAAATTAAGCCGCAGGCTCCACTCGTTAGCATGCCGACCTCCGGGGACTGGCCGCCCCCCGGTTGTAAGTAGGCTTCCCTAGGTAAGGCGGCAATGCCTAGGGTGACGAACGTTCCTACCATGTGCGTGGGACATATTATGAATTCGCTAAAAAATATAATTAAAAATAAAACTAGTGGAAGCAATACAAAGAATAAAAAGGAAGAGGATGCTATAAAGGAACTGGATACGGTAGAGGACATAATAGGACAGCCGGGATTTAGTGGTACAGAAATAGGAAGCGACATACACAAGGAAAAGCATATTGAAACATCTGATGATGCTTCAGAGGGAAGGGATAAGGGAACATGGGCAGCAAAAGGTTCAGGTGTGAGCTGGGAGGAAGACGATAGCAGGGATAGGGAACCAGAGGTTTATTCCAGCGCGACTAAGGAATGTGATGGGGAAGGGAAAGGTAACACACAGATAGGACAGACTGGGAGAGACAACTTAAGATTGCTAGAGGAGCCACAGACACGACAGGAACTTAGGGAGGTAAACGGAAGCCAAAACACTAAAGGCGCGGAATATAACATTGAGGCAAGGACAATGGTTAGTATAGCAGGGTCCTTAGTACTATTGAATCAGGAAATAACCGAGGATGTAAGGAAAGTTCTTCGACAGGCGGGATCTCTAGTGGAATTGAGCAGGGATGTCATTAAGATATTAAATAACAGTAAAAACTTACGTCGTGATATAAAATTCCGTGCCAACGATCTAATTAGTGGATTAGTTGTGATGCTAATCGATGCGGAAGCTAATTTCGATTTGCAATGCCTTGAGGAGAGTTTCACAAATTGGATAAGCGATATGAATAGTGTCGTTAATCTACTTAGGACGAGTCCAAGATTTAGCAGTGTTTTACTCCGCGAGATGATGGCTAAAATAAGGACGGGCACAAACAAAATAAACGCCTGGAAGGCAGGACGAGGGGACAGTTATGTGGAAGAAAAGGATGAGGAGGGAGAGAAGGATGGAGGGGAATCGGAAATATCGGAGGCAATAGAGACTAGAACAAACGAAGCAGATTTTGAAACAGTAAGAAAAAGAAAGAAATCGATAAGAGCACTAAATCTAACCACGGATAGTGAACAATCCCCTCCGCACCCAGCTAAAAGAAGAGCGGGTGGGGATGAATTAAAAGAAGCAGATAAAGACAAAGTGACAACAAGGAGCCAAGCGAGGGAAAAGGTTATGACAGAGGAACACGAGGAGAGACGGAAGACTAGTAGGATGGATGGAAAAGGACCTGAGGAAAGGAACGACGATAAATATAAGAACGTGAGCACGGGTTTTGTTAAAGTGGTATGTCAAGAGGGAAAAGATACGCAGGATATGTTGCGGCAAATCAAAGAGAGGGTAGATATTGGAAACTGTGTCATACGATGGATAAGGCAGACAAGGGGTAGAAAGGATTTACTTTTCTACATAGATAGTAAAGACGATTTGGACGACTTCCATCAGAAATTAAAAAATAGTGGTTTTAACTGCGAATCCGTAATGGGCAAAAGAAGGAAAATTATTATCACTGGACTGGATCTAGACCTAGAGGAAAAAGACCTGGTAGATGACTTGAAAAAGACAGACGGAATAGACGATTTTCGAATAATATTCTTTCGTGATAGTAAAAATGGAAATAAATTTGCATGTGTGGATCTAAATCAAGAAGTGGCTGAAAAACTGTTAATGAAAGGTAAAATTAAAGTCGGCTGGACGAACTGTGTCATTAAAAATTATGTAGATAATAGAAGATGCTTTCTCTGCGGAGCTCGCAATCACCTGGCGACATCATGCAAGATAAAAAGAAACGTATGCTATAAATGTAAACTACCAGGGCATATTGAAAAGGATTGTGGAGTAGGAGTTGCGATGAGCGGAAACGATGATAGAAAGGATTCAGAGACAGCGGACAGAAGAAATAGGATTAGAGAACCGGATTGTTCAGATATAGAAACACTCAGCCCTGTTCCGCGAATAAGAAGAAGTTCTATTGCAAATTTAGAAGCTATATGTGGTGATAGTATCGTAGGAAATAGGGATGTTTGGCTCTTTAGAGGAAATAAAGTGTGCTCGGTAGGCACACAAACGGATATATGTTCTGAATCTACTCCAACCTGGAGTAACGTAATAAAGAGAGGACAAAATAATACAAATCAGATTGATAGGGAAAGAAACATGGAGCGGACTGAAGACAATGGGAAAAGAGGAGCGAAGGTAACAAAAGGAGAGGATGCGAGAAGAGGAGATAAGGATCCTCCTCATCCACAGGATAAAATCTCAACTGTGGAGGCAGGCAAAGACGGAAGAATTTATAAGATTAAAAAACATAAAAACCAGGCAGTATATATTAAGTATAAGGAAGGGAAAAGCTTAAATAATTTAGAACATATGAAGAAGAATGTACAATCGCCAAAAGGTGTAGAGGTTAAAGGGATTAAAGTGACAAGGACAGGAGGGATACTAGTGGAGTTCGAAGAGGGAAAGGACATAGGAGGATGGATAGAACATGTGGAGGAAAAGATAGGTAATCAATGCACGTTAAGGATAATAGAGCCAAGAGAAGGAATTCGTATTAGAAGGATTGACCCCCTAGCGGAAAAATCAGACATAAAAAAGGCTATCTATCAGGCACTAAATCTGGAAACCCCCCAGAAAGAGGCACTAGAGAAGGCGGAAGTAGTGAGAATGATTAGAGAGGTAGGAACCTTCCAAACAGCCCTGGTTAAATTGCCTATCCGCTTAGCCGAGAGCTTGATAAACGGGAAAACCCTAAAAATTGGCTGGTCTGTCTGTACGGTTTCTAGATACTCGAAGCTGCTCATTCGATGCTGGAAATGTGGTGGAACTGGCCACGGCACTTCGTACTATAAAAGAAATCTTAATGGGAAAAGATTAAATACAAGAGACATACCTGAAACGAACATGGAAGGCACTCGCAAAACATTAAAGGATCTAAGAACAGGATTAAGTAAGGATGGAAATGTAGTAAATAAAATTGCTATTGTGGACGATGAGATGGATAAGGTGAGGCGTCTACTGCAGGAGATTGACGATACGATCATGGAATGTAGCCAAGAGGAAGAGTCAGTAAAAGGAAATTGAGTATATTTTGCCTATGAGTAATATGAACAACTACAACTATAAATGTGATAATGTCGATGTTAAATGTTTACAAATAAACCTGAATAACTCGAGGGCGGCTCTAGATATGATGGTACAGAGATGCAAAGAAGATGATATTGATATTTGCTTGGTTAGTGAACCACCTGGGCGTATAGATAGTCTTGTAGGATACTGGAGTAGCAATAGAAAAGCTCTAATTGTTATCAATAATTTCTTGCTAAGGATTAAAGGCGCCGGGGAGGGTGCTGGATACGTTATGGTAGATGTCAATGACACACTCTTCATTGCCATGTATTTCTCACCGAATGAGAAAATAGGTTCCTTTATAGAATTTTGGGATGAAATTATGTTCGTGCTGAGGAAGCGGAAAACTACGCAGTGTAAGAAGGTTATTCTTGCTGGTGATATAAACGCACATAATAGATTATGGGGATCTAGAAGAGATTGTAAAAGGGGTAAAGTGATTTTTGAATGGCTTATCGAAGAACAGTTTGTGTGCCTAAATGACGGAATTATACCTACCTTCAGTTCCCATATAGGAGATTCATACGTAGACGTTACTTTCGCCTCTCGCGCCGCTGCTCCGGACGTCAAGTCGTGGGCTGTTGAAGAAAAAGAGAATCTTAGTGATCATAATAATATTATAATGACACTTACCTGCTTAAAAGCTGAGTACCACAGGGGCAGTAATTCGGTCGGCTTCTCTCGCGGCAATGTGGGTACTAGAAAGAATAAAATTATAGAGTATTTTGTAAATGAAGGCAGAGCTCTACTGGAGAATATTAGTGAAATTGACCTGAACTCAGTAGTGGCATTATTAAAAAAAGCATGTATAAAATATTTAGGCAAAAGAAAGAAAAATACTCACCCGAAGAGTGTCTACTGGTGGGACAAGGAGACCAGGGAACAGTGGACTCTCTGTAATAAAATAAAACGTAAGATGAAGCGACTGAAGAAAATCAGAGAAAGAAGACCTGAGGATTATGCTATGGCAGTTATCGATTATAGGGAGTGTAAAAGAAAATTGAAAATTACTATTAATAAAAAGAAAAATGAGGCTTGGAATAAACTTTTAAAACAACTGAATGAGAATATTTGGGGCAGCGCCTATAGAATTGTGATGAGTAAGTGGCAGAAGAAGAACCCGCTGCTTCCCATACAAGACGGTAAGGCTGCTATTAAAGAATTGTTCCCTATTGGAGTCGGTATTGCGCAGGATGATCGGGAAAGTAGAAATCTAATAAGAAATAAGTGGTCTAGTGAGCTTGTGATCACTGAACAGGAGATATTTGACGCGGCTAAAAGAATTAAAAGCGGTAAGGCTCCTGGCGTGGACGGTCTCTTTGGTGAATTGATAAAATTACTCGTTAAAGCCAATGTCAAAATAGTAACCACACTATTCACAGGAATCATGCATGACCTGGTTTTTCCACAACCCTGGAAAGAAGCCAGAGTGGTACTGATCCCCAAACCGGGTCAAGGTACTGGAGCGGCAAAGAAATTTAGACCAATATGCCTGTTGAATGATATCGGGAAATTTTTTGAAAGGATTTTAGTCAATAGGATTGAGAATCACTTGGAGACCGGCGGGTGTTTACACGATGGTCAATTTGGGTTTAGGAAAGGCCGTTCGACAGTGGACGCCTTGTTAAAGGTACAGGAGTTTATAGATATTGAGGTTGCTAAAAAGAATAAAATTATTATGATCACTTTTGATATTAAAAACGCTTTTAATTCGGTCTCATGGCAGGCTATAATAAAAGCTGCATACAAACTAAGAATTCCGGAGTATCTGATATATATAATAAAAACGTATTTACACCAGAGGACGGGAATACTTACAACATCAGAGGGGGACTTCGCTTTTAATATCAGTAGGGGTGTCCCCCAAGGCGCTGTTTTAGGTCCCCTATTATGGGTGATGGTCTTCGATGGTATACTCAAGTATTGTTTAAGTGGAGGTTTATATGTGGTCTGTTATGCCGATGACCTGCTGCTAATGACAGCAGGCAAAAATATTGACAAGATAGTCAAGATCCTAAACAAAGAAATCGTGGCAATTATTAAAAAGATAGAAAAACTAGGATTGGAAATTGCCCCGGCTAAAACGGAAGCTATAATGTACGGTGCGAATACTACAAGGCTAGACTTACCTCTACTTAAGGTTAGGAATCACACAATTAAAATAAATAACACACTTAAATACCTGGGAGTGGTTTTTGATAACAAAAGAAATTTCACAGCTCACTTTACTAAAGTATTAGAAAAAACAGATAAGTACCTTATGAGCCTTTCCAGGCTGATGCCCAATCTTGACGGCCCTCGACGGAAAAAAAGAATTCTGTATGCAACGGTGGTTTTCTCTGTTGTTTTATATGCGGCACCTGTATGGATAAGAGCCCTGGAAAAGAAAAAAAATGTGAGGATTTTTAATCAGATCTACCGTAGGTGCTCACAGCTGGTAGCCAGTGCGTACCGGTCTACATCTAGCGCTGGGGCTAGCGTGGTAACGGGTCTTCCTCCCCTGGATCTGTTGGCGGAGTGTAGAGCTGAAACATATAAAAAAATAAAAGAAAATATTAATTAATATAAATAAAATATAACAAAAATAATAAAAGAAAATGGGAATTAGAAAAATATGTATTAACTAAAGAAATTAACGAGAGTAAGAGGAAAGAAAAGGATAAGATGATTAGACAGTGGAAGTTGAGATGGCATGAAGGTACGGACGTTGCGGCTTGGACCAAACAGATCATCCCAGACGTCGAAATTTGGTATAAAAGGAAACACGGCGAAGTGGACTACTTCCTCACGCAAGTGCTTACAGGACATGGAACTTTTAATCAATTCCTGAATAAGATAGGCAGAAGATCGTCGGCGAAATGCAGTTACTGTGAATGCGTGAGTGATACCTCTGCGCATACGATACTTTTTTGCGAATCCTGGAGCAAAATCAGGGAAGAACATAAATGTGTGCTTACTGGTACTTTGGAGGAAAGAAGTAACGCTTTTAGGGCTATGTTACTGAAAGACTAAGAGAGTTGGGACCGTATTAAGAGTATGGTTAAAAAGATTATATCTAAAAAAGAAGAGGACGATAAAAACCTTGGTTTCTAAAAGCTTAAACACGACTTTAAGATATGACGCTCTTTACTTAATACCTAATGGTTTAGGGGCAGCCGGTGTAACCTTCCTGTATCCTCCCCATTTTCTTTTACAGTTTTTACCTCCCTGTTATTAATTTCTACCTTCTTTATCTTTTATTCTAACGACATAACTACTCTCTTTTTATTTTATTTACAATCTAGCATTATTATTTTATTTATTTTGACCCTATCTTATTAATTAACATTATTTTGTCTTTTTCCTTTTTCCTCGGTGTACATTGGCTGACAACCTCATATACTGCGTTGTTTCTGCTCTTCGTTTTTTATGATGATGTCTTCAATGCAACACCTGATTGAGTATATGGACGGTATCACCTCGGGCTCACCCGTATATAACTCCGATGATTTCTTAATAATAGTAATATTTCCTATAGCCTAACATTATTTTTAATGTTATGTCAGTTCCTGTTAGGCTATATGTGTGTATGTGTGTAATTAAAGATTAAATTTGAATGACTATTAGTTAGTCCCTGATATGGGGACCCGAGGGATACTTTTAGATGCTCTAGATACTTTAGCGCGCGTCTTTTGTACTTATCTATAATTAATTATCTACACGATATAATTATATTTATATTCATGAGTCGACAGCAGATACCTTGAATGGGGTACACATTCAAAGTATGAGCTAGGATATGTTACGATTAAGAGTTTGATTTGGATGCTATTGGTTTTTCTGTTTTCGTCTAGGCGCAATGAATACCCCCCCCCCCCCCCCCCCCTCCGGTGGATGTAAGACTGTGTGGCTATTGGTGAGAGTGTGGGTTAGTGTGTTTGAAATGTTTTTGGTTCTGGACATTCGTCATGTGCAGTTAGTGTGTGTGTGTGCGTGTGAGTGATCTTATGATAATATTATGTTCAGGTTATATAGGCTTAGGGGTAGTGCGTGGCACTCATAGTAGGAACTCCACCTTTTTTTTTTTTTTTTTTTTTTTTTCGCGCGGGGAAAACCTTCATAGGTTCCCCGCACCCCCCGGGGGAGGGGCGCAGGGATATGTCAGATTCCTACTGACTAAAAAACCCCGCGGTGGCCATTCCCTGGCGTCTTCGGGGAAGGACCGGGACCTTTATAACTACTACCATCGTGTCCTTCCCCTCGCCATTACTATCTCGGGGAGGTTATAAGGACCTCCCCACAAAACTTCCCTCCGCCGGCACCAGCGACCACTACCGCTTCCGGCACCTTCTAGGGCCGCGTGCAAGGGCGCCCGAGTCCCCCGACTCAGACGCCTGCGGCCCGGGCGGCTCTGCTGCAAGGGATCACTGACTGAGTGATCCCGGCAGAGCCGTCATCTCTAAGTCGGGTGGGTGCCGCCGTTCCAAGTGCAAAGACTCAGAGACCGGACGGACACCCACCCCCACCCCATAGGGGAGCGGCTCTAGCTGCGGCGGCCGGAGTTACGCCTCCGAGGCACCGCCGTCCCCCCTGGGGCAGCGTGCAGGGCGTCCTGGGCCCACACCCAGGATGCCACTGCCCCGGCGGCGGCTCTGCAAAGGGAGACGTAAGGCCTCCCCGGAGCCGCCGTTGTCCCGCCGGATCCTATGGAATGCCGGAAGGCCGGCGGTCTCACTAAAGAAGTGAGGAGCCGCCGGCCTGCAACACTCAACTGGGGGAGCGTGGCCGGAGACTGCGGCGGCCCCGGCTGCTCCCCCGTCCTCTGTCGATTGACAACCCCGTGGCCGCGCTGCCACGGGGTGTCGTCCTCCCTCTGCTAGGGGGCGCTGAAGTGCCACGTCGGCTGCGCCCCCTAGCCCTTCGACGCGGGTCCGCGACCTCGCGGGCCCGCTCCGCGGCCTCCTTCTGCAGCATGACTTGCTCACAGAAGGAGGCCACGGCTCTCCAGTTCCTCTCGCTTGCCAGCATCGCCCCAACTACTGCTGGCAGCGAGAGGTCATACCCGATTTCCCGAACGAGGACACGGCGCACCGCTGAAAAGGCGGGGCAAACCTCCAGCGTATGCAGCGCCGTGTCCAACTTCTCGCCACAGTGGTGGCAGGCCGCCGTCGCCTCCTTCCTTATTCGACACAGGTATTCACCGAAACAGCCGTGTCCGGTGAACACCTGCGTCATACGGTAGGTGAGCCGCCCATACCGCCTCTCCCGCCACTCGTCAAACTGTGGCAGGAGGGCCCCGACAACTGCCTTGCTGGTAAAGGCTCGGAGGTCATACTTCCACCGTGCCACAGCCAGTTGCCGGGCCTGAGGCCTCATTGTATCGATCGCCGTAGTCTCCGGCGGGACACCGTCGAGTCGCTGCAGGGCGCGGACACGCACATAAACAAGCGCGTCCGCCCCCGCCAGGAACTCGAACGGGATGAGTCACTCATGTAGGACCCGATCACCGCCCGTAAATAGGGAGGCACCTCATGATATATGAGTGCCTCCCTGATGGCGGCCCAGGGTAGGGTGTTGAATGCGTTGGTAATGTCCAATGATACACCAACGCACACCCCACCCCGGGAGACGGCCGCCTCCGCGAGGGACTTGTCACGCATGATCGCGTCGATCGTCGATCGTCCCTCGCGGAAGCCGTACTGGCTGTCCGCCAGATCGGGCCCGACCGAGGACAGGTGCCTGTGGAGGCGGGAGGCTATGATACTTTCCAGTAGCTTTCCCGCCTCATCCAGCAGGCAAATTGGCCGGTACGCGGAGGGAGAATCCGCGGGTCTTCCATCTTTCTTAATGAGGACCATCCGTCCGGTCTTCCATTCCCGAGGGAATTCTCCATATTGAAGGCAGCGGGTAAATATCGCCTTCATATTTCAGCGAGCTCCTCGTCTGAAACCCCCAGCGCGTCGGACCAGTTGATATTGCCCGACACCTCAGCCGCATGGCCCTCCATGACCCCGGAGAGGGGGAAGAGGGTGTTGACCACGCGACTGAGGAACTGGGGGTCCAGACTTTCCGTCACGGGGGGCGCCTAAGGCCGTAATCGACCCAGTACAATCTTGTACGGGCGCCCCCAAGGGGCCTATACCTAAGCCAACCTTTATCCCCGCCGTCCACCCAAGCCAGGTGCAGGGAGAAAGCCGTTAAGGCGTAGTCCCGCACCTGGACCAGGGAACCCCAACCTGGTGGTGAAGTTTCGGCCCCAAAAAAAAAAAAAAAAAAAAAAGGCTCCACTCCTGGTGGTGCCCTTCCGTACCTCCCCGTGCCGGGAGTGGGTAATTTGCGCGCCTGCTGCCTTCCTTGGATGTGGTAGCCGTTTCTCAGGCTCCCTCTCCGGAATCGAACCCTGATTCCCCGTTACCCGTTACAACCATGGTAGGCGTAGAACCTATCATCGACAGTTGATAAGGCAGACATTTGAAAGATCCGTCATTGGTGCTAAAGGACCGTACGATCAGCACAAAGTTATTCAGAGTCATCGATTGGTTTTGATCTAATAAAGGCATTCCTCCCATCTCTGGGTGGAATTCTGGTTTGCATGTATTAGCTCTAGAATTACCACAGTTATCCAAGTAAAGTTGCTGTACGATCTAAGAAACCAAAACTGATTTAATGAGCCATTCGCGGTTTCACATTAATTCGGTATGTACTTAGACATGCATGGCTTAATCTTTGAGACAAGCATATGACTACTGGCAGTCAGTTGCAATTTATTCGCAATTGGGTCTTTCTACGTTCGACGGCGCTTCGCTTTAATTTAACAACGACCGATCGACGTTAAGACTCACAATTCTCTATTATAATTCTCCTCCTCTCTTCGATTTTATTACGAATCCTCCACACCTCAATGCCGGATTCGAATGAAACGCATATCGACGTAAGCGCGTAAAAAACGCCGATCCACTCATGCCGAAATAATGATTTCTCCGGTCCAAAAGTTTTGGAAGCACGTAAACACCGCTGTAAGAAGCGCGTAAACCACGCACGCTCGGATCGAAAAATCGGTCCCCATCGGTATAAGCGCGTAACAAGCACGCTGTTTGTTATTGTGTGTCGTCTTTCATTTTTCAGCTTAAACGTTCCCTTTTTTTATATATAAATATATTATTATTTATACGACACAACACCGAGATAGCGCGTAAAGTGGCGCGCGCTGGGCATACAGCGGACATGCTGTTCGAAAAACGAACTGGAACAGGCACGTACGGCGGCGTCACGCCGAGCGAATCGATATAAACGTTTCATTCCTCCTCGGGGTCTCTCTATTTTGTACCGATAAAGCGCGTAAAAGGCAAGTCCTCTCGTGCTGGAAAGGTTTCTCGTTTCAAGTTTTGGAAGCACGTACACCGCTTTCACGCTTTGCATCGAAACGGTTTAAGCACGTAAACCACACACGCTGGAAATTGAAAACCTCCACATCATCGGTGTTCTTTTTTACTTTTTCGTAATATATTTTTGTAATGAACCATAATAAATCCAGCTTAAACGTTCCCTTCATATCTATTTATTTGGTTCTCATGTGTTTCAGCTTATTTCCCAATTATTTAAGACACACCGTGAGGATAGCGCGTACAGTGGCGTGCTGAACGTACCGTGATAGCGCGTACAACGGACATGCTGTTCGACAAACCGAATCGGAGCAGGCACGTACGCAGAGAAGTATAGCTCGCGCTGGGCACATCGATTCTTACAAATCCACCTTTTTCTCTCTCAAATTTCGAGTCATAGTTACGATATTATATAATTTTGTACGTATAGTGAAAGCTCGATAATACCGAGAAATGACCGTACCGAAAACTCTCCACTTTGGAAGAAGTTTCCATTTCAGAAACGTTTTTTGATAGTCATAGTTACACGTTTTATATTTCTCGTTTATATGTTCGAGAGAATATTAGGCGTTCGAGACGCACAAAACATTAAGGGACGTAATTTTGTAATTTGTATTTCGGAATAAATATTCCGTTTTATATTTTTCAAGCCTCTCATCTGATGGCGTTGTAACGAACAAGTTCGTTCAACACCATTTTCTCGTTCATTTTTATATTTCAATAATTTTTGAAAAATCCTGACCGTTTGTTACGGGCCGGTTTCTCTTCAGTAGCCTGTGCTCGAGCAGTACAACGTACACACCGAAGTGCATACGAGTCACCAGCCTCATGTTAAAGGTTCGTCGCATATGTGCCATTTGGTCTTAGACGCCGACACGCGACAATGCAGTGTGGAGAAAATCCTGCATCGATACCGAGAGCACGAACAGTCGAGGCAACGCGAAGTTACGCTCGAGGAGCGGTGGACTAGTTCTCAACCGAGGTCATAGAATAGCCACGCGCCCGACGCTGTTCCGTCTGGTTTGACCGGACCGAACGTCTCCTTATAGGTACCGAACGGCCGGCCGGATGGTCGGCGACGCCGGCCCTTACGCACGGGCGCTTACGGTGCTAACCCGCGATTCGAACGTGCCAATTCGAGAGTGCGGAAAAACTTAGAAAAAAATTTCGATTTCTCAAAAAGTTGTCAAACACGCTAAAAAGTATACGGATGATGTTTTAACAATTATTTAACGAAATTTAATGATAAAATTAATTGAAAAAAATTTTTTTTTTTTTTCGTGATAATCAGTAACAAACATACCGTTAACATACAAAACGAGTAACAGAGAACAAAATACATCGAAATAACCTATACGAATCCAGAAAATATTTGGAATATTTTTAAAAATTAAGCAAAAATAGTATGTTCGGTGCCGAGTTCGAACGCGTCTAAGTCCATCTGGCATAGACGGTTCGGTGAACCGATGACTGACAACCTATATAAAAAACACTTAGAATCGATAGAGTAACGTATTTTTAGTAATCCTATATAGTTTTGGCACGTTCGGATTCATAAATAACGAAAATATCGAAAATTGAAAGTTCCGCATAGTCGGTTCGGTGCCGAGTTCGTGTTACGTCCCACCCCCGACTTGGACATAGATTATAATACACATTATAACCTTTAGTACATAAGAACCATTATATAACCACACCATATACTCGTTAGACATAAGACACATTATATAACCATAACACATAAGGAATATTATACTCGAACCATAGTTTATAAGAGCATTAGCGATTAAGATTGTACAGCGGAACACTCGACATTCCTTTCCCAGACGATAACTCCTTTCTTCGAATCAAATCTTCATAAACATCCTGTCACGACCCAAATTCCACCCAAGTATAAACACCCCTATCGATATCTTACAATAACATCCTTTTGGACCAATCCTATAAACACATTCCTCGATTAT
>CAMAOC010000003.1:1002500-1015000 GCA_945859555.1 Megachile ligniseca
ACTTTGGGTCTCTTTCATCCTTATCCTCCCCCTTCAGGAGGATTCGGAGAGAGTCCTCTTCCCACACTGACGGGAACACGCCCCACCGGAGGTATGCGTTAAATAACCGGAGTATCTGCTCGGGAATTGTGCGAACCGCGAGTTTCAGAGCACGAACCTCGATGAGGTCTGGCCCCGGCGCTTTATTGTTTTTGAAGCTTCTTACGGCTGTCACGATCTCTTCCTCCATAAAGGGAGGGGTGTCTCCCGTGTCCGGGTCGGTTTCCACGCTTTCCCTGATTGTTCGCTGGGCTGGTGTGTCTTCTTCCTCGAGGTCATCCGGAACGTGCGCGTCAAGCAACACCTTCGCGGTTTCCTCAAGGTTTATCGTGCTGTCGTTTCCGCGGCTGAGGGTGCTCAGCACCCCCTCCACGCGGATTTTCTGCGTCTGAAGCTTGTAGACTGCGCCGCAGGGTTTCTTGTTCCCCTCCGTTGAAACGAACTTACGAAAGCCGTCGCGCTTCGTGCGCTTGATTGTCTTATTGTAGTTTCGGAGGGCTTCGGTGTATTCCCGTTTTTTCTGGAGCCGTGTAGGTCCTTCAGGTTCCGCCTGGAAGGCTCTTCTTCGTCTATAGACTCTCTTCTTTAGTCGGGTTAACTCCTTAGTCCACCACGGGTTTGATTTCCTAAATACCCTTTTCCTTGGCATCGACGCCCGACAGGAATCAATGATGACTTCTGTGAGCGATGCCGCCATATGTTCTACGTCTTCCGCGGATTCGAGCCGCAGAGCCTCGAGCCTCGATCCGGTAAGATCGGACAGTTTTTCGGCGTATTGTTCCCAATCGGCTCGACTGGTGTCGAACCGAGTGTTCGCAGCACACCGATCGACCGTGTCAGCTTTCGTCCAGTCGCTGCTCACCCTCCAGCCTCCGACGAAGCGAAGCATAGAGGGGGACGCCAGGGTGACATCGATGAACGATGAACCTCTCGGCATCCAATAGGTCGGCGGCTGTGAAGTGTCGTTCACAACTTCCATGCTGAATGCTCGGATGAGCCCCTCGAATAGGGCGCCTCTTTCTTCTGTATTCTGGGGTCCCCAGAGTGACGACCTCGCATTAGCGTCTAACGAAACGAGAATTCTCTCCCCCCTCAGGGATTGGAACACCACTTCAAGGTGCCTGAGGTGCTCTTCGATTTCGTCGCTGAATTGAAAATAGCACGAAACAGCGTAAAACGAGAGGCTAGGGGCTCGCACTTCCACGCATACGCAGTGGGTTGTGCTGAGCTGCGAGATATAAAGTGCGTCAAAACTCGAGTTGCACATCACAACGGCCGCCCCCGGAGGTTGCGTTCGTGCAGCTGCCACTCGTGCTCCTATTCCTAAACCGCCAATGACGTAGCTCGTGCCTTGTTGCCTGACATATGGCTCCTGCAATAGCAGGATATCTAGGTGTTTTTCGGTCACGAGTTGCTGGACTTCTCCCATTACTGCAATCGAACGCTGTGCGTTCAATTGCAGCACTCTAATTCCCGTGGTGGACGAATCGTGCACGGCCTGCGTGCTCCTTTTCCGTGATGAGGTGGGTTTAGTGTCCATAATCGGTTCTGGACAGTACTTGGTTAATCGCTGCCACGTGAGCTGGGCACTCTTTGTCGGTTACTGCGTGATTGTGCGGTTTCGCCGCTTTTTTGCAGTTCACGCAAGTTGCGGGTGCGGCTTTGTTTGGGCAGTTTTTATGTTCGTGACCGGCGTTGGCGCAGTGTCCACAGACTACACTCTCTGATCTACAGTATTTTGCCGGGTGTCCGAAGCCGTGACACTTGTAGCAGCGCGTAACTGCGACATAATCACGAACCTGGCAACATTGCCACATCATGTAGAGCCGCTCTTTCCTGATCAGCGTCTCGCGAGCTTCTCGAGAAACTTCTAGCACGAGGTTGTGGCTGTCCTTGATATTTTTGTTTCCCGTTTTGAAGGCGACTTTGATTTGTTTACCGAATTTTTCGGCTTCTTGGGGCGTCATGTTTTGTTCGACGATCGCTCTTACAGTCTCCTCGTCGCTCTCCTTTTTGGGTGCGCCGTATACTATTAGTCGAGGGCTCTTCTTTGCGGGCACGTCGACTAGCAGTCCCGCTGCTTTAAGTTTGTCGTCCTTCATTAGGGTCGCAACATTGCTCTTCCACGCGGTTTCTACAATAATCGCGTTGCCTTGTGCGCGTCTGATATTCTTCACCTGAAGATTGCTCTTCTTTGGTGACACCAGGGTCCATACGGCTTCTTTGGTGGCTTCGCTGTCCTTGTATTGCGCGGTGTCCTTTGGTCGGATTACCACGACATTTGGCGGGTCCTGTTTTTGGGTGGATAATGTCGCCGTCTTTGACCTGATTCCCAGACGTTCCGCGTAGGTCAGTGTAGGCGCTGCTTGTTGGGAGGCTGTCGTCGGGGGTTGCTGCACTGCGGATTGCGCCTTTTTTGTTTCCGCGTTTTGCTCCTTTAGAGAGTGAATGCGACCTTCTAAGTTGCTGTTCAACAGCAAAGACTCCTGAAGCAGGCTGTTTAGCTTATTTAGCCTCTCCAATATAAATTTTGCGGCTGGCGCTTCAACTCCGTGCTCCGGGTTTAGAATACTGACGAGCGTGTTGTGTATGCTCTCAGCCTTGTCCTTGATCTGGAAGATGGGTCCGCGGTGCTCCGGTTTCGTTTTCGGTTGTTTATTTGTCGCTTCTTTCTTCGGGGCTGGGGCTTTTGCGGGGCTTTTACCCTCTTCACTCCTCTTTTTCGTCGGCTCTGTGTCTCCGTTTTCGGAGATTCGTCTCTTGCGGATCTGTCTTTTTTCCTTCATCTCCGCTATTAGTTCGACGACCTCCATGTCTGGAGTGTCCTCGTCCATGTTTAAATTTTGGCGCGTGCTCGTGGTGGGGCGCTGGTCTTTCTCCACGGTCCGCGCTATGATTTCGCTTGGTGGCGCTTCGATCGCGTTAGTTGGAGCGTCAGTGGCGCTTCGATCGCTGGCGTCCAAGATGGCCGCCAATATGGCGTCCTAACCTATCTGCTGAAATTTCTACGAAAAATACTCTTAATTCTATTTACTTACCCTAAAGCGGCCGTTGTAGCAGTCCAATAGGTCCTCTACAGCAGCTGGGAGCAGTGTGGGTTGTGTCTTGCCCGAGGAATAGTCGGCACGGTGAAATATGTCAGTCAGGAAGATCGGCGTCACCGCTCGGCCACGCCCGATCGCACCGGCGAACAATTTCGTCGATATTTCCTGTTTCACTGAACCTTTCACCGAACTTTATGTCTCTATCTGCTCGGAAGAACTAACTGCACACACTGTAACACTTGGAATAATATTCCAGGCGGAAGTTACCACTCAAAACTCGATTTCTACGCGGAGCGACGTGAAGCGCGTCTGTCTTCGACAAAACCCGTAGATAGGGACAGATTGGGAATCTCGTTAATCCATTCATGTGCGTCACTAATTAGATGACGAGGCATTTGGCTAGTTACTGCGAGGTTTTTCCTCGTATTTCCGCGTTAATGGTGCGGTAGCCTATAACAAGCAGACGGCTAAGGCAGTAGAACTTGGTCCACTACAGCCACATACGCTACGTACTGCAAAAAAACAAAAGAATACTAATGACAATAATAACAACACTGATAACACATAGATATGAAACCCACAACCCAGGGGTTACCGTTGGACTATCCAGACACGCACAAGTAAACAAATAAAACTAAATAAAATAAATAAATTAAGTCATTTATATAAACACAAGAAAGAGCACATGAATGGTAAAACAAACGACAACAAAGTTAACAATAAGTAAAACCATAAGACAAATAATATACATAGATGGATAGATATTAATATTTTATGGGGAACTATCCTGGGTCAATGGGGTCAGGTCTTAATCGAAGGTTGTAATCCATGAAGAGGTTGTACATTTCAACCGAGCTACGAAGGGCGCATTGCGAAATTGTTCTGAAAGATTGCCGATCGCAAATACCAATCTTTTTAAGCGCTGTTAACGTATCTTTTGGCATAGCTCCTCTCGTTCCGACAACAATTGGAATTACTTCCGCTGAAGTTACGTTGAGGTCAAATTGTAACTTCGGGATGAGGCATGAATATTTCGACATTTTAACAGCTTTGGCATTTTTAAGTTGGTTGCCATCTTCGTGACATACCGTAATGTCAGTAATAAACACCTTGTCTTGATTGTGTATGATCAAGTCAGGTTTCAGATTACCAACACCGGGACAGTCGATGATGGGTTCCTTTGTTATTGCTGGTGGAGACAGATTGCTTTGCAACTTGTCCGCAATAAATTTGCAAATTTCGTCATGCCTCTTAATTATAAGGCCTTTATTATATACACATTGGCCAACTATGTGTCCGAGAGTCTCAGGTACAACCTTACAATGGCGGCAAATAACAGAATCCAGTTTTTTAGTTCTGGTAAGGGAAACTTTGTCAGCCGCAACATTAGACCGCATTTTAAGCGCGGTTAAAAATCTGCTGGGTTTCAGCAGTTCTGGCTTATAAAGCCATTCATTACCGATTTTGTCGTCAAAAAAGGATTTGACTCCTTTCCCCTGGGACGGCAAATCAGCCCATCTGAGTGCTTCATTCCGTTTGGCGGTGATTTTAAAATTATCAATGGCCTTAGCGGATGTGATCGGCCAAGCAAATTCTGGAGGCCCTTCTCTCAAGGAGTGATTCTGCGGCCAGCTCTTGGATGACTGGGTCATTGCTGGTTGCAAAGCGCAAATAGGCTTTTAAGGCTGCCGAATTTATGATGGTTTCTAACTTCGGAAAGCCTAGACCACCGTCTTTTTTACCCGCGTATAATAAGACATTTGCAGTAGATTGATAGACGCAGGTATTCTTTAATGGCTACACGCAAATTTTGGTCTAGTTGTCGTATTTGCGTAATCGACGGATTACCAATTATAAGGCCGTAACGGAAGTGAGGTATCAGGTGTCTTGATAGTAGCTCCACTTTCTGGTGCGGTTTGAGAGCTAAAGATTTGACTCATCCTATGCAAGCCTTAAGTCCGCATACCGAATGCTCAGTCAGCACCCCTTCCCAGGGTGAAATTAGGGCTCCAAGATAGCGAATTGGAGTATCCGGTCCCAGGTAGCTGATCTTACGCTTGCCGATGCATAGTTGAGGGTCAATGATATACCAACTGTCTTTAGTAGTTTTAATCTGGAACGTGATACATTTGTCTATGGCGATCTCCATGTCCAGGCTGGCAAAAAGACGAATTAAAAAGCGTAGCATCGATGTGGCTTCCTCAATATTAGAAGCCAACAGCACGATGTCATCGGCAAACGCAAGACAGCTTAGATTAGTACGACTATTAATTTTAAAACCGGGCATACTTTCAAGCTGTTGTAATAGGGCTTCAATTACTATGTTAAAAATAAGTGGCGAGAGGGGGTCGCCCTGTTTCACGCCTCTCTTAATACTAATATCAGCGGACCAATTTTTGTGTTTGAGTTGGGTACTAATACCCTTATAAGAGTCCATTATAAGCTGAAGGGCCTCCCTGGGTAACCCTTTAGCTATAAGCGCATCCAAAATGGCTTTATGAGGTACAGTATCGAAGGCCCGTGCAATATCAATTTGAATCGCGATTAGACCCTGATTTGTTTTTGCGATTTTGATGGATTCATTTAATATATTAACGTATAAAAAGCAACCCATTTCCGGAACGAAGCCTTTCTGCCTAGGGGTTAGTTTAATTTTAAGTCTCAACTGCTGGTCAATTATACCCCAAAAGATTCTACTAAGGAGAGGGGCAATTGTAATCGGTCTGTAACTTTCAGGTTTTAAACTATTTTTACCTTCTTTTAGCAAAAGTTTAGTTACATTTTGTCTCCAACAGTCAGGCTGGCGACCGGCAACCAAAATTAAATTAAACATTGGTTGGAGAACATAAATAAAATCAGTTTTAATTACATCGCGCTTAACTAAACCATCGGGACCAGCAGCCGATTTAGATCGTGTACGTTTTAACCTCATTTTAATCTCATTTAACGTTATAGCTATAAGTACATTGTTAGGGTCAATCATTGGATTAGCGTCTTGGAGGCCAAGCGGTTTATAATTGCCCCACTGATTCCATACTTTATTGTACAGCGATTCAAATTCGCTTACGCTGGGCTCACCAGTCTCCGGCGTTTGTAGCGGTAAGTTATCCCGAACGCATTTAGCAAGAAGGGCTGGGCAGTTTCAAAACATATTCTGCGTGACCGCATAAGCGGTGGCCTTCTTCTTAGCGCTTTCCGACAGTTTTTTAGCGTTTCTAATTTTACCAGGTGAGGAATTGGGTCTCTTGTTTTTAGGTTTTAGCGTAAAGAATTCCTGCAACCAACTGTAGGCCATATTGATTTCGTCCTGTGTGACTTCATCGCCATCGACTTTGGAGTCAATTAGGTTCCAGAGCTTAACCACAACCGGTTTAGCTGTGGGAGCCAGATCATTATAATTAGGGCGTTCCAGTAAAACAGAGCTCCAGACTTGCTTGCGCCATTCTCGAGAGTTATCAATTACAACGTTATCGGCTGGCACTGTGTCGACAAATTCATCGCTGGAGGATGAACTAGAAGTATCTACCGGGCTAGAAACCAATTCAACATCCTCCTGAGAGGTCTGTTGACCCGGCTGAGAAATTGCAAGACTAGCCAATAGTGCCTCTTTACGCTTTTTATAAGCCGGTTCATTTCTTTTATCCCGCAGTTGCTTTAGGGATTTGTCAGGGAAGTGAGGAGTCATTGCTTTGGCAATAAACCTTTCATTGCGCAATTGAATTTCGAGGTCCAACATTTTTTCAACCTCATTGGTTGTGAAAGCTAAACCCGATCTCGGTGGTTTAGACCGCGTCTCCATGACTTCCATCCTGCGGAGATTAGAGGCTGCCGGATGGACGAGCCTAAGGTGTTGGGATAACCCCCTTTTAGTTGAGAATGAGCGGCCACAAATCGAGCAATCCTCTTGATCTGGAGTTCTGGATGTCGATGGTAGGGAGTCATTTGATGTAACAGGCCTCAGCGCGGGACATTTTGGGATGTGACCCGATATGGATTTAAAAGACCCAAACGTTTTTCTACAATAACCACAAGCGAATTGTACCTCATATTGATGGTGTGTAAATTGTGTGTGTCTTAACTCGTCTTTTAATGATAGAGCCATATAATTTTTATTGAGCTCTCTACAAATTACACAACATCTATGTTGAAAAGGGATTGAAATCGTAATCGTTGATGAATAGCCAGGTCGTTGCCGAGTGGACCCCTGTCTAGTAACCCGAAGAGTGGGGCCATGCTCTTCTTCGTCCGTATTACCACTCCGGAATAGTGCCGGTAGCCCGCCGAGGCGGAAGGGGTCGTGGTAACCTCCAGTAAGGCGCCACACGTTATTTCGCCATGCCTGTGTGTGTGTGTGCACGTGTGTGTGTACTTATGTGTATGCGTATGCGCGTGTGTGTGTGTGTGTGTGCGTGTGTGTGTGTAACAGGCATGTTGCCAGCGGGGCCACGAGGAAGCATAACGTGCAGCTGGGATGGGAGAGGCTGAGGGCCAAAGGCCTATAAGACGCTTCACCATCCCTGTAACTAGGACTCTCCAAGCAGCTCATCGTCCACACGATGCCACACGATGTAATGTGGCTCCCAAACCCTCCGCACCTCCACGAGGTGGGAGCTGGGCAACGCCCAGTTGGCGACAACTGGGCGGCTGAGCCGGAGGGAAGGCATCGTGAGGACGGTGAGGAGCGGTCATTGCTTAAGAGAGTCATAGTTACTCCCGCCAGTCATAGTTACTTCCGGCACGTCAGCCAGGCCAACTTCCCGACCAAGCCCGACACGCCCCGCTCCTCAGAGCCAATCCTTATTCCGAAGTTACGGATCCAATTTGCCGACTTCCCTTACCTACATTAATCTATCGACTAGAGGCTCTTCACCTTGGAGACCTGCTGCGGATATGGGTACGAACCGGCGCGATACCTCCACGTGGCCCTCTCCTGGATTTTCAAGGTCCGAGGGGAAGATCCAGACACCGCCGCAACTGCGGTGCTCTTCGCGTTCCAAACCCTATCTCCCTGCTAGAGGTTTCCAGGGAACTCGAACGCTTATACAGAAAAGAAAACTCTTCCCAGATCTCCCGACGGCGTCTCCAGGTCATTTTGGGTTACCCCGACGAACACTCTTACGAGGGCCCGATTGGTATGCGGTTCCGCTGCCGGGTTCCGGAATAGGAACCGGATTCCCTTTCGCCCGATGGGTGTGTTTCTTCCCAAATCACGCAAAAAAAATAAACAACGACGCTTCAGCGACGCAACGACGACACGACTTGCGTTCGACAGTTTGTAAATTTAACCAAGCAAAAAATAGAAAAAATCGCTTTCAGGCGTTCGACATCGTCGCAACACATCGAGAAGGATCCATCGATCCGATCCGCGACCATTTTTTTTCGGCGTTCGACTTTATTAAATTTATCATAAAAATGGTCATATCGTTCGAGCGGAGGATTAGGACACCAAAAACGACGGCGACGTATATAATTTTCATTTAACTGCAATTTGTTTCTATGTGTTTTTTGCCTTTTGCGCGCGTACGTGCGTGCGAGCGTACGTATGTTTTTCATTTGCGTTCGACAAGCGTGAATTTTAGGACACCTCATCAACATTAGATTTCTCTTAGGGCTTAGGATCGACTGACTCGTGTGCAACGGCTGTTCACACGAAACCCTTCTCCACGTCAGTCCTCCAGGGCCTCGCTGGAGTATTTGCTACTACCACCAAGATCTGCACCGACGGT
This sequence comes from Megachile ligniseca, assembly GCA_945859555.1. NCBI lineage: Eukaryota > Metazoa > Arthropoda > Insecta > Hymenoptera > Megachilidae > Megachile > Megachile ligniseca. The sequence continues at coordinate 1,011,310 of CAMAOC010000003.1, forward strand.
GGCTCCAGGCAGGCTCACGCCCAGACCCTTCTGCGCACACCGCCGCGACCCTCCTACTCGTCAAGGCTTCATGGAGAACGGGATAAATCCCGTTCATTGCGCACTTGCCGTTGACGGCGGAGTATAGGCGCGACGCTTCAGCGCCATCCATTTTCAGGGCTAGTTGCTTCGGCAGGTGAGTTGTTACACACTCCTTAGCGGATTCCGACTTCCATGGCCACCGTCCTGCTGTCTTAAGCAACCAACGCCTTTCATGGTATCCCATAAGCGTCGACTTAGGCGCCTTAACTCTGCGTTTGGTTCATCCCACAGCGCCAGTTCTGCTTACCAAAATTGGCCCACTTGGCACTCTGATCCAAGTAAAATTTTATCAATTTTATATCTCGTGGCTTCATGATTATTCAAGCAAGCCAGAGATCTCACCCATTTAAAGTTTGAGAATAGGTTGAGGTCGTTTCGGCCCCAAGGCCTCTAATCATTCGCTTTACCAGATGAGACTCGTCATGCGTTCGAGTCGAGTGCCAGCTATCCTGAGGGAAACTTCGGAGGGAACCAGCTACTAGATGGTTCGATTAGTCTTTCGCCCCTATACCCAGTTCCGACGATCGATTTGCACGTCAGAATCGCTACGGACCTCCATCAGGGTTTCCCCTGACTTCGTCCTGACCAGGCATAGTTCACCATCTTTCGGGTCCCAACGTGTACGCTCTAGGTGCGCCTCTTCTCGCAATGAGAACGAGACGCCCCGGGAGTGCGAGGCCTAATCGTAACGAGGCCCATCCTCCCTTAGTCGACTTCACGGACGACTTTCACTTTCATTTCGCCTTTAGGTTTATCAAATCCCAATGACTCGCGCACATGTTAGACTCCTTGGTCCGTGTTTCAAGACGGGTCCCGAGAGTACCCAAAGCAATAGCGTCGCCGACCGGTAATTCAAAGTTTGGCCAGTCCAAGGACTCCACCTGCTAACAGCCCGCCAGGCCCGGGTACGGCACAGAGTCCGTACATCCGGCATCTAGACTGGAACGAGCTTGCGGCGGTCCTGGACGCAATGCGTTCGACAATTTTGCGGCCCGATACCGTCTGAGTACCGTCGCGCAGTCGGCCGGGCATCCAAGGGGCTGTCACGAACGCTAATTAGCGACGGACAGTCTTCGCCTCGGGCCTTAGACCGACACGCAACGGGTCGCGACGTTCTACTAGGGGAGAAGTGCACGACTACTTCGCCGGAACATTCACCGCGGGTGGTGTGCCCACGCCGATGGGAGCCCGCCGTAACGGGACCATCCGGGGCACTAGCGCACCAACGCGGGAGCCAGCGTCGTTGACGATGAATCTCCCCATTCGATCTTTTGGGTTTCTCGGGTTTACCCCTGAACGGTTTCACGTACTCTTGAACTCTCTCTTCAAAGTTCTTTTCAACTTTCCCTCACGGTACTTGTTCGCTATCGGTCTCGTGGTCATATTTAGCCTTAGATGGAGTTTACCACCCACTTAGGGCTGCACTCTCAAGCAACCCGACTCTAAGGAGAGATCCACCCGAGACGCGTACCGGTCGCTACGGGCCTGGCACCCTCTATGGGTAAGTGGCCCCATTCAAGATGGACTTGGACGCGATTCGATGTCTCGGGATAAACGGATCCTCCTGAACACTACATTTCCCAACGGCGTTAACCGCGGGATTCAGTGCTGGGCTCATTCCTGTTCGCTCGCCGCTACTAAGGAAATCCTAGTTAGTTTCTTTTCCTCCGCTTATTAATATGCTTAAATTCAGCGGGTAATCTCGCCTGCTCTGAGGTCGTCGAAATATTATCATTTCGCAAGTTGTCAACAAGAGAATACAACACGCACGGTGAAAACGCGAACGGAAAAAATAAAAACGCTCGTTCGAGACGTCTCTTACCGTGCCCCTCTAATACTTTTTAAAAACTTTTCTTTATCGTTCCATCCTTTATAAAAATATATTATATATTCGATGTACGCTCTTTTCGGTTTCGACACGTAATACGAAAGGTATTGTTACACCACCGCCACTTCTCGTTTATCTAGGGATTATATCGTTCGATTTTTTTCCTTGTATCGTTCGATAACCAACTTTTTTCTCCTTCGGACCATCAACTACTACTAACTCGAAGGTAACGTACGAGCCAAATTAAAGCTCGGTGTCCCGTCTATCTTGTTCGAAAACAAATAGGCACTTAAAACGCCGCATTTTCGTTCGGGCAGGCGGAGACTACGACAAAAAAAAAAAACGACGACGACAACGTCCGGTCGCTCTCGACTCGCTCGTCGATAAACCGTAAAGACGCATCGTCCGAAACGTTTCTCTCTCTGCTGTCGCGTTCCGACGCAAAATCCCAAAAATTCGAAAAGGGCGAGAATGCCAGAGACATCCAAGTTAACCATCCGGTGAGACGTATCATGGTCCAGAGAAAGGGTTAAAGGAAAAAAAAATCCCATTTTTAAAGTGCGTGGGTAACACCTTCGTCGTGTGTATTTTATCGTTCGATGAAACACGAGCACATCAAAGGAGGAATAAAAGAAAAGAAAGAGGCGACGCGGACGTCGTTGCGCCAATTTCCGTTTTCGTGCGCTTCGAGATCGATATCTTCGGGGTAAATGTCGTTGTTCATTTGCGTTCAACCGTTGTTCGATAAAAGAAATTTAACACACGAACAACAATGAAGCGAGACTCTCGCAAGACGATCCCAAATAAATAATTTATCGTTCGATCGGTCCGGGGTTTTCAACGTCCGTCCGGCTCAACGAGCTTCGAGGACTGGACGACCGGAACCACATTGGGATCGCGCGGTCTTCCGCTTCTATCAACGACAACGAAGCGATCTGTGCGTGTGCATGTTAAAAAAAAACGTGGCGAAGCTACGATCTCGTTATCATATATTTAACCCGAGAGAGCTTCCTTGTCGCACGTTTATAATTTTTAACTTTCCTCGTTGTTTAAAACTTTCGCACCGTCGAAAAAATCGACAATCATTTCGGACAACGTCGGGAGCGCGGAGAAACGCCGTAATACACGCTCTACTCTCGGCTTCATTCAATTGGTGTGTCTACAATTTTTCACACAGGGCGAAGAATCGTTTCTTCTCTTCTCGTCTAAATGTCCTTCTGTAGTTAGAGTTTCGACTCGAGAGCGCTCTTTTCGCGGGCGGTCGTATATAGTTTCCTTTTAGGGGTTTAACTAGAAACCACGACTCACGCAGGCCGCAAAATAAGCGCATTCCGCCGAGAAGATCCTAATACTAGGAATTGCGAGATATAGAAAAGTTCTCCTGTCGCCTGTAGTAAAAAAAAACACGAGCAACGAGAGGGCGATACGGACGTTCTATTTAACATTCTCCGCGTCAAACGCCGACGAAATGTCCAACCATCGCTCGTACGTTTTCCGCCAATTTCGCAAGTTCTTCTCTCTCTCGCGTTCGACCATCGATCCCGCTCCGAAACGTTCGACTTTTCGGCGTTTAACAGTTTTATAATTTATCTAGTCGAACGACGGCGGGAACGAAAAAAAATTTAACAATGAAGAGAGAACGTTATGCTAATAAAGGCAAACGCAAGCAGTCTTTCGTTATATAAACGACCCTCAGCCAGGCGTGGTCCAGGAATTGTATCCGTGGACCGCAATGTGCGTTCGAAATGTCGATGTTCATGTGTCCTGCAGTTCACACGTTGA
>CAMAOC010000003.1:1020000-1055000 GCA_945859555.1 Megachile ligniseca
TATATAATTTTGTACGTATAGTGAAAGCTCGATAATACCGAGAAATCGCCGTACCGAAAACTCTCCACTTTGGAAGAAGTTTCCATTTCAGAAACGTTTTTTGATAGTCATAGTTACACGTTTTATATTTCTCGTTTATATGTTCGAGAGAATATTAGGCGTTCGAGACGCACAAAACATTAAGGGACGTAATTTTGTAATTTGTATTTCGGAATAAATATTCCGTTTTATATTTTTCAAGCCTCTCATCTGAAGGCGTTGTAACGAACAAGTTCGTTCAACACCATTTTCTAGTTCATTTTTATATTTCAATAATTTTAGAAAAATCCTGACCGTTTGTTAACGGCCGGTTTCTCTTCAGTAGCCTGTGCTCGAGCAGTACAACGTACACACCGAAGTGCATACGAGTCACCAGCCTCATGTTAAAGGTTCGTCGCATATGTGCCATTTGGTCTTAGACGCCGACACGCGACAATGCAGTGTGGAGAAAATCCTGCATCGATACCGAGAGCACGAACAGTCGAGGCAACGCGAAGTTACGCTCGAGGAGCGGTGGACTAGTTCTCAACCGAGGTCATAGAATAGCCACGCGCCCGACGCTGTTCCGTCTGGTTTGACCGGACCGAACGTCTCCTTATAGGTACCGAACGGCCGGCCGGATGGTCGGCGACGCCGGCCCTTACGCACGGGCGCTTACGGTGGTAACCCGCGATTCGAACGTGCCAATTCGAGAGTGCGGAAAAACTTAGAAAAAAATTTCGATTTCTCAAAAAGTTGTCAAACACGCTAAAAAGTATACGGATGATGTTTTAACAATTATTTAACGAAATTTAATGATAAAATTAATTGAAAAAAATTTTTTTTTTTTTCGTGATAATCAGTAACAAACATACCGTTAACATACAAAACGAGTAACAGAGAACAAAATACATCGAAATAACCTATACGAATCCAGAAAATATTTGGAATATTTTTCAAAATTAAGCAAAAATAGTATGTTCGGTGTCGAGTTCGAACGCGTCTAAGTCCATCCGGCATAGTCGGTTCGGTGAACCGATGACTGACAACCTATGTCAAAAACTCATAGAATCGATAGAGTAACGTATTTCTAACAATGTTATACGGTTTTGGCACGTTCGGATTCATAAACGAAGAAAATATCGAAAATTTTATGTTCCGCATAGTCGGTTCGGTGAATCGATGACTGACAACCTATATAAAAAACACTTAGAATCGATAGAGTAACGTATTTTTAGTAATCCTATATAGTTATGGCACGTTCGGATTCGAAAATAACAAAATTATAGAAGTTTTATCGTTCCGCATAGTCGGTTCGGTGCCGACTCCGAACGGCGACTAAGTCCATTCGGCATAGTCGGTTCGGTGAATCGATGATCGACAACCTATACAAAAACCTATTGGAATCGATAGAGTAACGTATTTATAGCGCTGCTATAACATTTTGGCACGTTCGGATTCATAAACGAAAAAGTTATCGTCGATTTTTCGTTCCGCTTAGTCGGTTCGGTGCGGAGTCCTCGCGCGACTAAGTCCCTCCGGCATAGTGGGTTCGGTGCGGAGTCCTCGCGCGACTAAGTCCCTCCGGCATAGTCGGTTCGGTGCGGATTCCGAGCGCGACTAAGTCCCCCCGGCATAGTCGGTTCGTTGCGGCATTTCCAGCCGCGTATTGCTTTGCCCTTTTCTAAGTCCTGGCCGCGTATTGCTTTGAATTTTTCCAAGTCCTGGCGGCGTATTGCTTTGCATTTTCGAGACTCTGGCGGCGTATTGCTTTGCATTTTCAAAGTACAACCGCGTATAGCTTTGTTTTTTTTTTAAGTGAAACGATGACTGACAACACCTACAAACGACACTTTAACTAGATAGAGGACCTTTTTCTAAGTATGTTTATACCGGTTTGGCATGTTCGGATTCATAAATGAAGAAGTTATTAAGGATAAATCGTTCCGCGTACTTGGTTCGGAGCCGAGTTCAAACGGCGACTAAGTCCCTTCGGTATAGTCGGTTCGGTGAAACGATGACAGACAACACCTACAAACGACACTTTTACACGATAGAGGACCTTTTTCTAAGTATGTTTATACCGGTTTGGCACGTTCGGATTCATAAATGAAGAAGTTATTAAGAATAAATCGTTGCGCATAGTCGGTTCGGTGAAACGATGACTGACAACACCTACAAACGACACTTTTACACGATAGAGGAACGTTTTCTAAGTACGTTTATACCGGTTTGGCACGTTCGGATTCATACGCTTCGAAATTATTAAAGATTTATCTCTCCGCTCAGTCGGTTCGGTGAAGCTTCTTCGGTCGACTTTTGCTTTCGATTTCGCTCTAAGTCCCCTTCGGTTCTTTCGGAACGATGAAACGATCGCTGACAACAACTATAAACGGTGTTTTTACTCGATTGAAGAGCGTTTTTCAAGCACTTTTACACTGGTTCGGCGCGTTATGATATATACAGGTAGAAATGATTAAATATTTATCGGTAGTTCAAGTTCTGGCAGCGTATTGTTTTTCGTATCTCTCACGTAAACACAAGTTCTGGCAGCGTATTGCTTTTCGTATCTCTCGCGTAAACACAAGTTCTGGCAGCGTATTGTTTTCGTATCTTACGCGTAAACACAAGTTCTGGCAGCGTATTGCTTTTCGTATCTCTCGCGTAAACACAAGTTCTGGCAGCGTATTGCTTTTCGAAGATACGAATATCTTACGCGTAAATACAAGTTCTGGCAGCGTATTGCTTTTCGTATCTCTCGCGTAAACACAAGTTCTGGCAGCGTATTGTTTTTCGTATCTCTCACGTAAACACAAGTTCTGGCAGCGTATTGCTTTTCGTATCTCTCGCGTAAACACAAGTTCTGGCAGCGTATTGCTTTTCGAAGATACGAATATCTTACGCGTAAATACAAGTTCTGGCAGCGTATTGCTTTTTTGCTTTCGTAACAAATTGTGAAGAGAGAGTTTTCATATCAAACGGAATATGTATCGCGTGTTTGGTACACAGACGATATTCATTTTCGTTTGTTCTTTCTCTTCTCTCTTTCTTTCTTTCTTTCGCTTCCTCTCTCTCTCACTCTCTTTTTTTTTCTTTCTTTCTATATATACCTTTTTCTTTGGGGTCCTCGCCTAACCGACAAGACGAATCCCCAAGCATAGGGCTGAGTCTCAACAGATCGCAGCGTGGTAACTGCTCTACCGAGTACAACACCCCGCCAGGTACCTAAGTCGTCTACAGACGATTCCGAGTCTCGACGTCGAACTTGGAGTACCCATGATCGACCGTTAGAGCGCCGCGGTCGTCGTGCGGTGAGATCCCGACGACGAATCCGATGACGCCCATACGGCAAACTGGGGCCCGTGCGATGAACGATCCGAGGACCGTCCACCTAGTAGTATCACATTGTTTTGAGCCTTTCGACCCACACGAGACTCCTAGAAATATCGTTGCCAACTTTGTCTAGAAAGGATACGGCCTTAGAGGCGTTCAGGCATAATCCCACGGATGGTAGCTTCGCACCACCGGCCGCTCGACCGAGTGCGTGAACCAAATGTCCGAACCTGCGGTTCCTCTCGTACTGAGCAGGATTACTATCGCAACGACACAGTCATCAGTAGGGTAAAACTAACCTGTCTCACGACGGTCTAAACCCAGCTCACGTTCCCTGTTGGCGGGTGAACAATCCGACGCTTGGCGAATTCTGCTTCGCAATGATAGGAAGAGCCGATATCGAAGGATCAAAAAGCGACGTCGCTATGAACGCTTGGCCGCCACAAGCCAGTTATCCCTATGGTAACTTTTCTGACACCTCTTGCTGAAAACTCTTCAAGCCAAAAGGATCGATAGGCCGTGCTTTCGCAGTCTCTATGCGTACTGAACATCGAGATCAAGCCAGCTTTTGCCCTTTTGCTCTACGCGAGGTTTCTGTCCTCGCTGAGCTGGCCTTAGGACACCTGCGTTATTCTTTGACAGATGTACCGCCTCAGTCAAACTCCCCGCCTGGCAGTGTCCTCGAATCGGATCATGCGGGAGTTATTATTGGCGATCGGCCCGCAGGCTTTCAACGCCACTCTTTTACGCTTGGTTCCAGAATTCCGTGACAACCGGGTCGAAACCACGGTGCACGCGTTCCGCCTTACCGAGTAAGTAAAGAAACTATGAAAGTAGTGGTATTTCACCGGCGACATGACATCTCCCACTTATGCTACACCTCTCATGTCTCCTTACAGTGCCAGACTAGAGTCAAGCTCAACAGGGTCTTCTTTCTCCGCTAATTTTTCCAAGCCCGTTCCCTTGGCAGTGGTTTCGCTAGAAAGTAGATAGGGACAGGAACTAATGTTAATCCGGCCCACCGAAGGGGGCACGGATGTGCGACCTCACCCCACTGGGTATACGCAGACATAAATCGCCCAACTCATACCTCCTAGATCCCTCGAAAGTGTAGCTGCCACTACGAATCCTGCTCCATATAGGCGTCGGCACCGGGCCGGCGAACCCGGTGGGGCTTCCACGCCACCCATAGCAGCCGTGTTATCAAGGTTCCCCTTGAAACGTTGACGGGTTACCGTTCGAGGAACTTATAGTTTACCTCTACAACACATTAATACTGTCGTGGCATCCGTTACTCAGAGTCCTGAGATTGGGTAGCTCCGCGAGCAGTTTTAAGAGTGAGAGTCGTGTTGTCTGCGATCACGGACTCATCTCGGATACTAGGCTCGGTTGGGACTAACCGGCCCGACACCTCAAACGACGGCCGTGCACTTACCCCATGTTTCCGTAAACGTACCCATGTTAACAGAACTTCCTCTGTAACGTTGGATGGGTCACCGTCGAGGCAACTCCCGTAAACCTCTGCAACACATACATTTCTATGGCGGCATCCGTTGCCCAGTCCTGGGATAGGGTAGCTCCACCAAGTAGTTCTACGGGCACGCCCGTGTTGTCTCTTACGCATCCGGCGTGGGGCCGTAGCCCCACGACTTTTTGGTCTCTGTTCGTACATTGTTCCTGATCTACCCATGAGACGGGACTCCTCCCGTCGCGCACATGGGATCGCAACCGCCGAGGGCCACTTTCGCGACGCCTCTACCACGCAGGTCTGCCACAGTGGCATCCGTTACCCTGTAGTCTGTCCTCCACAGGGATTGGGCAGCTCCGTAATATGGCTTTTTAGGGTCAGCGGTGCGTGGTCTCCGGGATCTTGTCTCGGATACTAGGTTCAAGCCCTGACACCTCAAACGACGGCCCCGTCATGCTAACCCTTGGGTACAAGATCGAAAAACTCGAATCTTTACCACACATAATTATTTCTGCCGCAGTTTGCACTTTTAACCAGAGTCCTGGAATCGTGCAACGACATACGTCAGTTTTATGGCCTGCAGAGTGTGGTATGCTGACAGGCCCCGAGTGTGTGTATTTGTGTAATTAAATTCGCCGTCTGTTTGTAAAGTGCTCCTTCTTCGTGACGCCGTCCATCTTCTTCATGTGTCTGAGTTTCGACGTCTTGTGTGTTTTCGTCATTAGGTGTACGGTTACTTGTGTATTTGTTTAGTTCCTCATTTGTCCATATAATACTCGTAAAAACTTAGTTACTCGTTTTCCTTTGTGTCTGTGTGCGTATTGGTTTGCGGCTGCAAAATGCAAAAAAAAAACGCCCCCATGTGTTGTACGTCTCATGTGTTTAATGTCTGAATGTTTTCTTAGTTCCTCGAATTCTTCTTGTGCTCGTTTTCCATAGGTCCAAGTTGTCCATTGTTCCATGGTGTTCGTTGGTCCCGTCGTCCAACATCTGAGTGTACGTTTTTCTGTAATACGCTTTGTGCCCTCGTTTATATGTGTTATATGTTGTTAGTGTACTTCTCCACATCTCTTCCTTAGTACCATAGTCCCATTGTGTTCGTGTTCTTGTCCTCGTGTACTGTACTGCACATGTGTTCTTGTTTGTGTACACTCGTACCCGTGTTATTGGGCTTCCGACCAAAACGTTTGACGGGTCACCGCCGAGGAGACTCTCGAAATTCCTCTACCACGCAGGGGTTTGATCACGATGGCAACCGTTACCCAGATTCCTGGGATTGAGAATGCTCCTGTCGTAGACCTTTTTAGGGTAGACGGTGCGTGGTGTCCAGGGCTCATCTCGGATACTAGGTTTAACCCGACACCTCAAACGACGGCCTGTCACGCCTACCCTTGAGATCCAAGTCGAAACTCCACCACACGTTCCTTACTGTCAGGGTTTGCGCTTTGCCTATAGGGCGAGTATAGGATCGCACAACGACCACAGCCAGTTTTATGGCCCGGGCAGTGTGGTCTGGCCGCGGGCCAGTAGATAGGGACAGGTTGGGAATCTCGTTAATCCATTCATGCGCGTCACTAATTAGATGACGAGGCATTTGGCTAGTTTTCTGCGAGACCTAATATTAGGCTCGTATTTCCGACTTTATGGCGCGGTGACCCAAAACAATGAAGTCCGGCTGAGGCCATAGGAATTGGTCCTTTACAGCCAAGTTTTCAACAGACTTCAAATCAACAAAAAGAAAACTTAAGCCTTCGCCTGAAACGAATACAGTTAAACACAAACACAAACATATATGGCGCACTCTACTTGCCGTATTACCAGTGATATATACAATTGATATTTAGTTATGGTAAGATGATAAATATGACGAATGAGGGAATGTAGATGAGTGTGCTATAAATAAATAATTAGATGAATGTGAATGAATAGGATGATATGACTAATCACTAGATATATGTGTGAATATTAATGAAAGGCAATATAGGTGCGCACTAACCGGGATCATGCAAGGTCGGCCTTAACGCCTTATTATAATCCATAAATATGTTGTACGTTTCAATGGAACTACGGAGCGCGCATAAGGAGATGGTTCGTAACGATTGCCGGTCGCCTGTTCCTATTTCCTTAAGCGCTTCTATTGTGGTCTTGGGCATGGCACCTCTAGTTCCAATGACAATAGGTACAACGGCTGCAGATGACGCTTTAAGTTCAAACATTAGTTTAGGGATAAGGCATTTGTATTTCGCGATTTTGTTCGCTCTAGCGCTAGTGAGCTGAGAGCCATCTTCATGGCACACCGTAACGTCAGCAATAAATACCTTATCCTGATTATGTATGATCATGTCAGGCTTAAGAGTGCCAACGCCGGGACAACTAAGTGTCGGCTCTCTGGTGATAATAGTCGACGGCGAGCTATGAAGGATTTTTTCAAAAATAAACTTGCATATCTCGTCGTGTCGCTTAATACGGAGACCTTTTGTGTAGATACATTGGCCGATAATATGTCCAAGAGTCTCTGGAACGACCTTGCAATGACGACAGAGAACAGCGTCGGATCTTACTGCTGTATTAAGAGAGACTTTGTTTGCTGCCACATTGGCGCGCATTTTTAACGCAGTAATGAACCGACTTGGTTTTAAAAGAGTTGGGCGGTATAACCACTCGTTCCCAACTTTGTCATCAAGGAAAGATTTAACGCCTTTACCTCGAGACGGGAGATTAGCCCAAATCCTCGCTTCGTTACTTTTAGAATTTACTTTAAAATCATCAATAGTTTTAAAATTTAGCGAGGACCAGGCAATGTTAGCTTTATTAGCTAATTTCTTTGCTCTTTTTTCGATGAGCGATTCGTGCGCTAATTCTGTAATAATTGGATCAGAGCTATTCATAAATCTAAGGCATGCTTTTAATGCCGCTGATATCATTATGGTCTCCAGTTTCGGGAATCCTAAGCCACCATCTCTTTTCCCGCTGTAAATAAGTCCATTAGCTGTCGACTGGGGCAAGTGTAAATACTCCTTCACCGCAACCCGAAGAGTTTGATCTAATTGTCTAATAATGGTTATTGAAGGATTGCTCATGATCAGGCCATATAAATAATGCGGAATAATGTGTCTTGCCATTAATTCCACCTTTTGGTGAGGTTTGAGGGCCAAGGTTTGAACTCTACCCACACATGTCTGGAGCCCACGAACAGAATAGTCCGTCATGACGACCTCCCAAGGTGAAATTTTCATACCAAGGTATGTTAGCGGAGTGTCAGGTCCAAGAAAGACAATCTTATTCTGGCCGATAGACAGGTGTGGGTCAGTAATAAACCAACTGTCTCTAGTGGTCTTGATTTGAAAAGCCGCGCATTTACTTATTGAAATATTCATGTCCACACTATCGAGGAACTGGCATAAAAAGTCAAGTTGGGCTTTCGCATCCTCAACATTATCAGCTAGAAACATTAAATCGTCCGCAAAGGCTAGACTCGAAATATTTGTGCGGTCATTGATCTTAAAGCCCGGCATGGATTCCAATTGCAGTATCAACGATTCCATAACGATGTTAAAGATTAGAGGGGACAAGGGGTCACCTTGCTTCACACCTCTTTTAATAGTAATGTCACAAGTTGAGTCTTGGAACTGCAATTGAGTGGATATATTGGCATAGGAATCCATGATAAGTTGTATTGCTTCTTTGGGCAATCCTTTGGCATTGAGGGCATTAAGTATTGCACTGTGAGGAACGGTGTCAAAGGCTCGGGATATGTCGACCTGTGTGACTACTACACCTTGCTTACGTTTCGCTATTTTAATAATTTCGTTTAGCAGGTTAACGTTCAAGAAACAGCCCATTTCGGGGACGAATCCTTTTTGGCGGGGTGAGATATTAATACGTAATCTCAGCTGTTGGTCAATTAAGCCCCAAAATATCCTGCTAAGCAAGGGAGAAATCGTAATAGGCCTGTAACTTTCAGGTAGAGAGCTGTCTTTACCTTCTTTAAGCAGCAGTTTTGTTATATTCTTCCTCCATGCATCTGGTTGGTGACCGGCAATAAGAATCAGGTTAAACATGGGGTAAAGAATATAAAGATGACCACTTTTTGTAATATCCCGTTTCATTAATCCGTCGGGACCCGCTGCTGACTTAGGCCTGGTTCGCTTGATGCGCTGTTTAATATCATAAGAGGAGGTAGCTCTTAAAAGAGAAGTCGCATCGAGAGATAGACGATTAGCTGGGAGATCCAGGCTCCTGTAATTACCCGACTGGCCCCAGATGTTATTATACAGAGACACAAAATCTTCAGTACACGGCCCAGCGGGACTCCCACATTCAAGAGGAATATTCTCTCGGACACATTTAGAGAGACTTGCAGGGCTATTTCTAAACAAATTTTGGGTGATAGCATGAAGAGTAGCTTTCCTTTTAGCTCTCGCAGAAAGCTTCTTTTTATTTTTAGGATTTCGCGGAACAAAAGGCTTAGGACGCTTATTACTCTCATTCGCGGTAAAGAACTCTAAGACCCAAGCGTAAGCAGTGTTCACTTCATCTTGCGTAATAGGGTCGCCGTTAGTCTTAGTATCAATAAGGTTCCAGAGACGTTCAACAACAGTTTGGACACGTTCTGGAACTTCCTCAACACAGGGGCGTTCAATGGAGACTGTATTCCAAACAAATTTCCTCCATTCGGCCGACTCATCGACCAAGGGCTCATTCGCAGAAGCCGCATCCACAAACTCTTCGTCAGAGGAAGGTAGAGAAGGTGACGGTGGTTGTAAAGAATCACCAGCGTCATATTGGCCAGGCTCTTGAGCCATACTTGATGGGCCAGGAACATCCACCAAACTACGAGCAAGCACATCGTTTTTCCTTTTTCTGTAAGCGGGTTCACATCTTTTATCCCGTAGTTGTTTACAGGTCTTATCAGGGAAATATACGGACATTGCTTTAGCTGTAAATGGCTCGTTCTTTAATTGAACTTCAAGTTCAAGCATCTTCTCCACGTCTTCGGGTGTGAAAGCAACTCCTGCTCTAGCACGCCTGACGGAGGGTATTGCGGCTTCCGCCCTCAGTAAATTACGAGTCTCCGGGTGGGCAATTCTCTGGTGTTGAGAGAGCCCTCTTTTTGACGTGAACGTCCTGTTACAGTCACAGCAAATTAATGTGTTCTGGTGACTTTGAGGCGATGAGGTGGTCTCTGCCACATTCCTAAGCGAGGGGCATTTAGGGAGGTGAGCGGAGACGGATCTGTACGATGGAAATATCTTTTTACAATAATCACATGCGTATTGCAACGTAAGATTATGGTGACTAAACTGCATGTGCCTCACCTCATCCTTAATTGATAACGACATGTAGTTCTTACCATTTTGCGCACAAATCTCGCATAATCTATGCTGGAATGGCATCCAAATCGTAGCCTGGGACATGCCTTGTCGTTGCCGGATGACCCCCTGTCTAGTTACCCGAAGAGTGGGGCCATACTCTTCTTCGTCCGAGGCCACGCTATGTTCATCGAAGGCAATAAAACAACGTCCACAGAGCAGCCAACCCTGGGAACGGTATTACCACTCCGGAATGGTACCGGTAGCCCGCCGAGGCGGATGGGGCCGTGGTAACAGAATAAGTGAAAATATGTGTTGACCGTTGTGCGAGCACGTGTTAACGTATAAATTTTTGACAGACTATATGTGCGATAGATAGAACAGAAACGTACAAGTACTATACATAATCGTGTGTGGGATTTTTTTGCGCATCGATTGATATATATGTGATTGGTGCTAAAATAAAAGATTAATTAAAGATTTAATGAATAAAGAAACACGTGCTCCGTGGTAGCCATATTGAGGAAGTGATCAGGACCGTATTCGCAAAGAGACCTTAGTTGGGCCCGCTGAGTACCGTGTTGTCAAGGCGACTAGTGGGGCCCAGAAATTTAAAAATTCTTAAATCGATTTTTTTAGAAACTTTTATTATTTTTCCTTAAAAGACTCCTTAGAATAGAACATTTTAACGTTTGTCTAATGTCAGTAAAAAATATGGTTGCAGAGATATAATTAATTAAAGTTGCGAAGCGGCAAGGCTCCTAGTTCCCGAGGAATCCGCTAGATGGCGCCACTTTGGTTCAAGAAAAATCCGACAGATGGCAGCACTATACTGCACAACTAACCTGGTGTCCTGGAAATAAGAACAAGGAACGAATTCAAATAATCATAGATAAAGAGCAGTGTTTATTTAGTTTTACGTAGTATATAAGCTTAAATACTAATAATTGTTCTGTTTTAGATAAGAAAGTATTAAAAATAACGAAACAAAAAGGAGAAATACTTATCTTGAACTATCCTAGTGATCCTTCTGGATGACAAGGCTGCCTGAGACTTCGTACCGGATGTCCTGAAAGAAAGGATAAGAGAGATATATTTCTATACAAGTATACTTACCTATACAACGGCATAAATAAGGAGAATACTTACCATATATTAAACCGGTGGTCCTCCTGGAAGACGGGGCTACCTGTGTCCGTATACCGGGTGTCCTGAAAATAAAAATTAAGGAAAGTTACTCTTGTATTAATATATGAGCAATAATTATATACTAGACAAGTAAATAGCGTCAAAATCTATAAAAGAAATTAAAAATTAGTTAATATATAAGTAATAAACATTAGAAATAAGCTGTAAATAGTATAAATTATATTCCGTTTGATAATTATTAGATACTAACTCTATCTTTTTCTGTAACTAGGATAAGTAATAAGTAATATTGTAATACGTAACTAAATCGCGCAGCCGGGGGTACCTACGACCCTCGTAAAGGGGAAAAAGAGAAGAGCGATCTCGTCTCCCGCAATGCCGTCGTCAGGAAGCTCTGACGATTCTCCGGCGGGAGCTGACAGAAAGAAAACAGACTTACCGATTGATCTGCAATATTTTGACATGATCGACTTAGACATTAAGGGACATTTGTACAATTTAAAAATGTCAGTTCCAACTAAAGAGCCTGCTAAGCGTACACAGGCTATAGATGATGCGGTGAATTACTTATATCAAGCATATAACAAAGTGACTAGAGCCTACGTGGAATTAGCGTCTAAATTTAAAGAAATGGAAGAAATGAGAAAGGACTTTATAGAACAAATGCAGAAAGAAAATATGCAAGCAGTACCAGAAGTATTCGAAGAGGACATAAATACAAGGATGATAGAGTTAAAGAAGACAATAGTACAGGAAGTAACACAGGCAGTAAAAGAAGAAATGAAAAACACAGTAAAGGAACATATATCTGTTACGAACAACAACGCAAATGAACTAGCGAAGTCGTATGCGACAATGGCGAAAAAAGGAATCACAATTAAAACAAGAACCGGTGAAACACAGGTGAGGCCGAGCGAACTTATTGAATTCATGGTTATACCTATTGAAAATAATCCCAGGGGATATAAAACTTCGACCGAAATCAAGAAAGCATTAAAGGAACAAATAAATCCAATAGAATATAATTTAAGAGTGAACCATCTAATAACCTTGAATTCATTAGCGGTTAGAATATTGGCAAAAACAGCCGATCTGAATAAATTAAGCGATTCTCAACAGCTAAAGAATATAGGACTAAAGATGAAAGGAAAAGAAAAGCTAAGATAGATAATATAAGATATTAGAATATTGACTGAATACCTAAACAGGGACAAAAGGTACGAGAACATAGTAATAGAGGTCACACCACAAATAAGGAATAAGCTATTATCACATGTGTAACATCCCTGAAGAATTTTTTGTTTTTTTGTCGCCCTCAGAAATGTCCGAAAGTTAAGCTATTCAAAGGTATTATAGATTTCAATTATCGACCGCGATTTTTCTATTACCGACCGCGACTTTAGACATGTCAATCATCGTAGAATTTGGTTTAACTGTCGGTAACATATATCAATATGTATTTTCTCAATTTACAAAGACTACATTATTAAATAATTATTTTTAGCAAACATATAGACTAGTTAAATATTTAGTTAAATATCGCTGAACATCAGATTCATTTATTATTTCAATTATAGCGTATTATAAATATATATTTTCATTAACAGCGTTATTAGATACAAAAAAAAAAAAGTTATTAAATAATTATTTGCGAAATCAATATGTAGGAAGTTAATCATATGATAGAGCTGAGTTATTAGGAATCAAATCCGAATTTTAGTCAAATAAATATTATATTATAAATGTTTTCGTACGGAAAATTTCGATACATGATGTACTATGTGCTACGACGCTAGCACAGGATTTCTTAGAATCGACGCACTATCTCTAGAGAAAGATAGATGATATATTTTCAATCAACTATATTATAACACATTAAAATCGTTAATTATTTAAAACAAACACTATATACAAAAATAGCCAATATTATGTTGAATTAGAATATCTATACTCGAAGTCAAGAATCAGTCGTTCAAACTAAATAAATAATACAATTGTAAAATTATTCTTAGGAATATTCCGCGAGATCATATACTTCAACGTATAGCGTAGATTCTTATAGAAATCGTGCGAAAAGGACAGCGCGTGTCTATTTCATTTAAAACACTATTAAATTGTTATTTTTATATTACAAACATTAAAATCATACGCATAATTTTATACGACGAACATAAAGGTAGATTTCCAGACCTTGAAAAGTGAAAGGACTTCGAGTATATAAGGCCGGCCGAAATCAGCCTAGATCGCAGAACAATTTTCACAGTCGAGTTATACACACGTCGTAATAATATCCGGAACAATTTTCGCTGATCAAGAGCCAAATAGATTCTTAATTCTTTTTTTGGAAGTGCGGGTATACGCCATTTAGATACCTGATCGCTGGGTCGTTCTAGTAGCCAGTGAACAACAGGCTCCCCATTCAAGCGGTCTTGTATCTGAAACTCCGTCAGGAGAGAGCTATACTCAGCGCCAGGGAAGGTTGAGACATCGAAACGAGAGCTCTCAGCTACTCTCAGATATATTGCAATTTTTGTCGTGTTACTAAACGCGCCATCAGATTCTCGGGGTTCGCTCTGGGTAGTATCGTAGCCAGCCAAAAGCAGGCTCCCCATTTTGAGCGGCTTGGTGTCTGAAGCCCGTGTCTTTTGGGCGGCAGTTCAGTAATTTCGATTTAATAATTAAAGTCAATTTTTATTTGCTACCCTGTCGAACGTATACTGTTCATCTGATTCTGGGTCGTTGGGTCGTTCTAGTAGCCAGTGAACAACAGGCTCCCCAATTAAGCGATCTGGTTTTGGGTGTCAATGTGCGATTTGGCAAAAAGGGTCTTGGACAATTAGTTGTCGAGTCAAAATAATTAAAGAGTAATTGTTCCGACGAAAATACTAAACTTTACATTAACTTCAAATCCTAGGACTTTGAAACGTTAAAATATTTTGTCATTTAAAAAGGATTGTTCTGTCAAAATCACGTAGTCGACTACATCGCGTTAAAATCATAATTACAAATATTAATATTGTCAAATTCGCAAAAGAGTACTCAGTAAAATCTAGACACAGAATCAAACTTAGGTAGGATTCGTTATAGAGTTTAGACTGTACACGTATCGTTCATATTATAAAAACAAAAGTCGAATATTGTCAATCTCGAAATTGCGTTAATTAGCTTCTAAAGAAATCAGACTTAGGTAGGATTCAACATAGAGCTAAATTGCGAACCGTGTAAATTGCGTCGAATATTATAATTGCGTTAATTTCAGAGTATCAAATCTTAAACTCTCAACATATAGAATCTCTTTAATTTTTGCGAAGGAGAATAGTTAGCTTCGAACGAGAATCAGATTTAGGTAGGATTTGTCGCGAAGCATTAACTAGCCTATCCTATTTTGTTAGTTACATTTTGCATTCACGAACGCGTATTATTTAAATTATATATATATCTTTTTGTTCTTTATTACGACAAAATATATTTTAGTTCTTTTGAGTTAGTCGTCCATTATTAATGTCACTATATTAGTTACGTATACTTTTCTTTAATTGTTATAATTGTTAATTGCTAAATCATCATCATCATCACTATTTATTGAATAAACCTTTTTGTTGAAAGGTATTGACCTGTGAATTTCAATTCTTAACCGCACACCACACGAATCCCACAATCTTTAGAATTAGTTTATTAATAATCGAGTCGTTCAGTAGGTAAATACCGCTCTTTGCCTCACGAGCGCTGTAAATATCTGTACCTAGGTCCAGAGACGTTACACATGGAAGACTCTATGTAAATTATGAATCATGCAGAGTAGAGGATTATATAAGGGTATTACAATGCTATAAATGCCTAAAATTTAATCACAAAGCAAAAAATTGTACAGCGACTACTTCAACATGTGGCCACTGCGGTGGAGAACATGATTCTAGGGAATGTAAACAAAAAGATAAGTGTAAATGTATAAACTACGACAGATATGGCCTAATAGATAACAAATATTCAGCGCTAGATTATAAGCTATGCCCAATACAAATAAGGAAGAAGAATGACTTGACGCGGAGTATAGAATACGGTACGTCCTAGATGGAGGGTCATGGTAACGAAGGGCTTAGGGGGGGGGGGGCTCGACAACCTGCCGGGGCCTTCACAGGCTCCCCCAAGCCCTACTCAAATCCAAAACGGCCGCAGAACATCTTGCGATACCCAACTAAGTTGTCCAAACGCTCCTAGACGAGCACATCCCACTGCTAACAATTCACAAAACAATGTTAATACAAATGGGGGCATCACCATGCCACCATGCAGTGGAGCCTCGCGGGACCCCTCTACTTCTTCCCAGTTGGTGGGAAACCTAGAAGAAATAACAAGCAATAACCAACTTTTTAGATGTGAGTACTGTGGTAAAGGATTTAATTCTTTCAGAGGTTTAGGAGTGCTTAAATCGTCAGCGCACAAAGAGGAAAAGAACAAGTTAATAGATACATCCAGAAAAAAGGCCAGATGGAATGCGAAAGACATGCGAAGAATTGCTGCTGCCGAAAGAATGATACCTGAAAATGAAAAAAGTAAAATAAATGAATACTTACACAGGAAAGTGAAACTGTATCCACCCAGGACACTGAAAGCCATTAAATCCTTACGTAAGTCAGTCAAATATAAAGAAACCCTCAGGAACACACAGATAAACCTGCAAGTAGAAAACAATGAAATTAATGCACAGCAAATTAATCAATACAGTGATTCCGGAGATGCAAATACTTACCTAGAGTCCGAGCTGGAGAGTACCTCTGGGCAGCAACCTGAAAATAATAGAAATAATGAACATACTTACCTCCTTACAGAAGCCGAAGTAACTAACCAGGATACAGACAATAACGCTGAAAGAAACAATATGGATAATGCAAATATACAGAGCAACACACATGACAGATTGCAGCAAACAAGGAATTTACAGCCACAGACACCAGAGAATACAGAAACGTGGGAATCGAAAGCATTAAAATACCTTAGATCAGCAACATGCAATGATCCGGCCAAGTATATCCTTGGTTATGCAGTTGAAGATGCTAGGCAAGGGCGAGACCCTACGATGAACCTGACCCAGTGGTATAAAGCGAACTTTGGGGTACCTGGAGAACAAAATAATAGTAATAATAATAGTAACAGCAAAAGGAAACAAACAAATAATAGTATGAACAGTATGTCCAATAGAAATATAAGAAAAATTCAATACGCAAAAATACAGCAACTATAGATGAAAAATACAACCAAAGCAGCAAACATCATTTTAGATGGTGAGCAAGAAAGTAATGGTCAATTATCATTACAGGATCTAGAACCGTATTGGAGGGGTATTTTTGAAGCCAGCAACGATGGACCAGAAAGGAACGTTGAAACAGGAGTGAACAGGCGAGATACTACGAGGAACAAAAAAATGGAACCAATCGCAATAGAGGAAGTAATCAAGCTTAAACCTAAAGTAGAAACGGCCTGTGGAGCAGATGGCCTAGCGCCAAAAACATGGATCAATAAGGTACCAAATACAATAAAAATGATTATAATGAACATCATCCTACACACAGGTAAAATCCCAGCTGAATGGTCTAAAGCCAAAACGATATTAATAACTAAAAACGAGGAAATGCAAAATCCAGCAAACTATAGACCCATTTCCATCGCCTCAGTGATAATAAGACATTACCACAAAATCCTGGCAAACAGAATATATAATGAGTTTAAGCCAGCTGACAAACAGAGAGGTTTCATTAGGGCCGATGGAATAGCAGAAATATCGTACATAATAACAGCAGCACTGGACGAAGCATGGAGTAAGAAAAAACAAATACACATGGCATTTCTGGACATTAAAAAAGCATTCGACTCGGTATCCCATAACTCTATAATAGAAACAATTAGAAAGAAAAATTTACCCGTAAAATTAAAAGAATATATGGAACAGCTTTATATTAATTCTGAATTATATATAGAAAAAGATGGAGAAAGAACAACAACGATAAACCCAAAACAAGGAGTAAGGCAGGGAGATCCGTTATCGGCACACATCTTCAACGCAATTATGGACCGAATAATAAATAAACTCCCCAACGAAGTAGGATTTGCTATGCCTGAAATATTAACCAAATATTCGGACATTTGGTTCACGCACTCGGTCGAGCGGCCGGTGGTGCGAAGCAGGAGGCCTTCAATTGAGCACGATACGATTGCACACGATCGCATTGGACACAGCTCTTTTGAGCACGCCATCATTGTGCACAGGAACGATTGGGCACATTTCGATTGTGCACAAGAATGATATCTGAACCTAACCTAAACTAACCAATGAACCCAACCTTTTTTTTTTTTTTTTTTTTTTTTTTTTTTTTTTAACGTGGGGGAAATCTTCATAGATACCCCGCGCCCCTGGGGGAGGGCGCGGGGTTATGTCGGATTCTTACCGACTAAAACCCCCACGGTGGTCCTACCTCGGCGCATTGAAGGGGGCCCCGGGAACTCTGGAAGAACACAACCGGGACCCCCGCGCCTTGGCTCTTGAGAGCCCTTCCCGGGGGAGGTCGGAAGGACCTCCCCCTGCTCATAACACTAATTTACGACGGCGCCCGGACCACCGAGGCGCCGCCGTCCCCCCCGGGGCAGCGTGCAAGGCGTCCTGGGCCCCCACCCAGGACGCCGACTGCCCCTGCGGCGGCTCTGCAAGGGGTGACGTAAGGCCACCCCGGAGCCGCCGCTAACAAGACGGATCCGAGGATCCGAAAGGCCGGTGGTCGCCGACTAATGTCGGGAATGACGACCGGCCTGCCCCCCTCAGCTGGGGGAGACATGCCGGAGCCCGCGCGGGCCCCGGCTGCTCCCCCTCCCCTTAATAGGAGCGGCCCCCGCGGCAACAGTGTTACCGCGGGGAGCCGCAACCCCCCTTCTGGGCCGTGCCGCCGCATCCCGGCGGCCGCGACCCCTACCTCTTCTTCGCGGGTCCACTTGTTCGCGGACCCGCTCCGCGGCTTCCTTCTGCAACATTACTTCCTCGCAGAAGGAAGCCACGGCCTTCCACGACCTCTCGCTTGCCAGCATTGCCCCAACTACTGCTGGCAGCGAGAGGTCAAACCCTATCTCTCTATTTAGGACACGGCGCGGCGCTGCAAAGGCAGGGCACTCCTCCAGCGTGTGCCGCGCCGTGTCCTCCAACTCGCCACAGTGGTGGCAGACCGCCGTCGTCTCCTTCCCAATGCGACGCAGGTACTCCCCGAAACAACCATGTCCGGTGAGCACCTGCGTCATTCGGTAGGTGAGTCTACCATGCCGCCGCTCCCGCCACTCACGGAATTGTGGCAGGAGGGCCCCGACAACTGGCTTGCTGGAATATGCTCGCAGCTCTAAACTCCAACGAGCCTCGGCCAGCTGCCGGGACTGACGCCTGATCGATTCGATCGCCTGTGGCTCCGGCGGGACACCGTCGATCCGCAGCAGGGCACGGACGCGCACATAAACAAGCGCGTCCGCCCCCGCCAGGAACTCGAACGGTATGAGCCCCGCCAGAGCCATCGCCGCCGCGTAGGAAATGGTGCGGTATCCTCTCACGACCCTGATGGCCAGCCTACGCTGCAGCCGGCGCACCAAAACGAGGCTGCGCCGGCTGACCATCAGGGCCCCCGCCCAAACTGGGCTTCCATACAACACCATGGACCGCACCACCCCCACGTAGAGGCGGCGAACCTTCACTTCCGGCCCCCCGAGGTTGGGCATCAGGCGGCCTAACGCGGCCGCCGCCCTCTCCACTCGGGGGACCAGGCAATCGAAATGCCGATCGAAGCGCCAGTGGCTGTCGAGGACTAGGCCCAGATACTTCATACTGGACCCCACCTCGACCCAGACCTCACCTACCCGGATCCACGACGGGGGAGGACCCTTTGACCGAGGCTTGTCGTGAAAGAACATAGCCTCGGTCTTATGCGGGTCGATCCTCAACCCCAAGTCGTGGATCCTACCGACGACGGCGGCAACTGCCACCTCCACCAGACGGATGGCCCCCTCGAAGGTCTCCCCAACGGCTAGAATGTACGTGTCGTCTGCATAACAGACGACATACGTGCCGTCGGGGAGAGGGGCCCGCAGGACGCGGTCGTACCCGAAATTCCACAAATCGGGGCCCAATCTGGACCCCTGGGGTACGCCGCGATTCACCTCCCTCCGCACATGTCCATCCCGGCCATCGTACTCGATGTACCTGTCACTTAGGTAGGACCCGATTACCGCCCGTAGATAGGGAGGCACCTCGTGATAAACGAGGGCCTCCCTGATGGCGGCCCAGGGCAGGGTGTTGAATGCGTTGACGATATCCAGCGATACCGCAACGCACACCCCACCCCGGGATACAGCTGCCTCCGCGAGGGACTTGACGCGCATGATCGCGTCTATCGTCGATCGCCCCTCGCGGAAGCCGAACTGGCTGTCTGCCAGATCGGGTCCCACCGTAGACAGGTGCCTATGGAGGCGGGTAGCTATGATTCTCTCCAAGAGCTTCCCCGCCTCATCGAGTAGGCATATTGGCCGGTACGCGGAGGGAGAATCCGCGGGCCTACCTTCCTTCTTTATAAGGACCATCCGTCCGGTTTTCCACTCCTTCGGGAACACGCCCGACTTCAGGCACTCTGTAAAGAGTGCCTGCAACTCCGGCCCAAGGACGCCCGAGGCCAAGACCAAGGCCTTTCCAGGCACGCCGTCAGGGCCCGGGGCAGTATTCTTAGCCCCGAGCCTCTTTAGCGCGGCGAGGAGCTCCTCATCCGTGACCCCCAGCTCGTCGGACCAATTAACTTGGTCCGACACCTCAGCCGCGTGGCCCTCGGCCCCGGAAAGGGGAAAGAGGGTTTCAACCACGCAGCTAAGGAACTGGGGGTCCAGGGTTTCCGTCACGGGAGGCGCCCAAGGTCGCAAACGACCGAGTACGATCTTGTACGGGCGCCCCCACGGATCTTCCTCTAATCTTTTGAGGAGCTCCTGCCATGCCTCGGCCTTGGCCAGTTTGATGGCCCGCTGCAGCGCTTTGACAGCTTCCCTGTACAGCGCATACAGCTCTGCCGCCCACGCCGCGTCAACTCTACGACGTCGACGGGCACGCGTGTACCGGCGGCGCGCCCTAACGCAGCTGCAACGCAGCTCCGCTATCTCGGGCGACCACCAGTACACGGACTTCCTCCACGAGGGACCCGCTCTTGGCATCGCCGCATTGCAAATGAGTGTCATTGCGCGGCGAAGCCAGCGGGCCCCTTCGTGCCCGTCGACAGGCCTGTCCAAATTCCAGGCCACGACGTGGGCGGCGGCCATCAGGGCGTCCTTGTCCAACTTCATCAAAGACCACCGCGGTGGTGGGGTTGCTCCCTCCTGAGGGCGGCCACGGGGCGGCGCACCTGCGGGGGCGGCGGAGAGGACCATCGTAATGTAACGATGGTCCGAGAGGGTTTCAACCTCCTCCGCCACCCTCCACCCCGAGATACGTCGCGCGGCTGCGGGGGTAGCGAACGAGAGGTCCACTATGGACCCCCCATGCTGCCGCACGCACGTATGGACGGAGCCCGTATTTAACAAACGGAGCTCCAGTCCAGCCGCCCAATCGAGTAATGTCTCGCCCCTCGGGTCTGTCCTGGGGGACCCCCAGGCCGTAGCCTTGGAGTTAAAGTCCCCCAGGACAATGACTGGACGAGGCAGGCAACGCGAGACGCAACGCCTGACCTCGTCCAGAAAAACCTCAAATGACGCGAGGGGCCAGCTCGGGGGAGCATAGATACCCACCACCGCGGTACCACCCCAGTCGACCGCAACATATCCCCGCCCACTCTCAATGAGGGAACAGGGCGGGGAATGCGGCCGACCGGTCCACACAACCGCGACGGAGCCGGCAGAGTCCCCGGACCAATGGGGGTGGTCCGGGACTCTATATGGCTCCGCCACAACACTCAGGCAAACCTCCCGCTCAGCCAGGGCCTGCGCAAGGAGATCTTGCGCCCTGGCCGAGCGGTTGAGGTTGCACTGGAGTAAGGGGCCCGCGGGCCCCATCACTCCAAGTCCATGGGGGCCGACGGGCCCCCTACCTCGGGGCTGGTGTTAGGCACCGGCTCCGGACTCATATCCGATTCCGGCATAGAAGCCGCCGCGGTAACAACCGGGATATCCGCCGCGGCGGCCGAAGCTGCCGGAGCCGGTGTAGCTGGCGCCCCCATTGGCGCCACCGGGTTGTCTGCTGCCGCCCTATACACTACCACTGGCACGGGGGCCAGTGGGGTGGCGGCGGCTGCAGCTAAGGCCGCGGCCTTTTTACCCCGGCGGCGCTTGCCTGAGCGCCCTTTACGGGCGACCTCCTTCACCGCCAAGCAGGCCTGTGTGCCCAGCCGGTGGTCCGCTGGGGCCCCCTTATCGGCGCACACCACGCACCTTAAGGGGACCGCGCACTGCGACGCCTTGTGTCCGTCGGCGCCGCAGGCGTAACACTTCCCAGTGCGGTCCACCGTGCTGGTGCACTTCTGCCTTACATGGCCATACTCCAGGCATTTATGGCACTGGAGTGGGCGGGCCTGCAAGGCATCCACAGCCACCCTGCACCAGCCCACGACGACGTGCCGCGCTAGCGACAGCTTTCTCGCCGCGGCGACCGGGCACCTCACCCACAACGTCCCCAGCCCCGCGGACGTAGGGCGGATCTCGCCCGTCCGCACCTCGGCCGGAGAGCACCCTCCCGCCGACGCTACCGCCGCCGCCACCGCCTGCGTCGTAATTGAGGGCATAATGCCCCTCAGACGCAGGTCGGCCGTCTTTGCAGGGCGGGTCACCCGCACGCCCGTACCCTCCAGCGCCTCCGCGACCTTCGAGGCCAGGAGGTTTGCCTTTTCCGAACGCTCGGGGCCCTCCACCTCCAGGAGGAACGCTCCCGTGGCGGCCAGACGTGGGCGCACCGCCGGGATGCCCAGCTCCTTCAGGTCCACCGCGCCCGTGGCCTTGGACATGGCCTCCGCATAGGTCATGCCGCATCCACTAGGGATGGAAAGCATGACCGCAGCGGAGCGTGGGGGGCGCGGCGGAACAAACCTTTTCTTCGCGGCCGGGGCCGCAGACGGCGCGAGAGCGGCCGGAGCCGCCGCGGCCTTAGCCGCCACGCGTCGCGCCTTCCGGCCGACGACGGTGGCCCACGTCTCTGTGGGCACCGGTTTCGGCGTTACTGGGGCGGGCGCCTGTGCAACCGCCGGCCGCGGCACCGGGGCCAGAGCGGCCCTCTGGGTAGCGGGCGCCGCGCCGATGGGAGCCGGGGCGGCCTTCCTCCTCTCCTTCTTCCCCTTCTTGGGAGGGGCCACCCTCTCCCTAGCCGCCGGCAGGGGTACGCGTGGTGGCGCCACCGCCTCGCGCTGCTGGAAAGCGCCCCCCGAAGAAGCGAGGGGCAACAGCTCCAGCCGGAGCGCGGCAAAGCGCTCCTCCATCATGCGCGTAAGGCGCGATATGGGGTCCTCCGGCGGCGCCAAAACCCCAGAGGCCGGAGCACTCTGCTCGACGGCCATAGGAGGTGGCGCCCGCGGTCTAGCCCTCGTCCTCCTCGGCGACGAGGGAGGCGGGGGCGAAGGCGGCACACTCCGCGGCGGAGATGGCGGCGCGCACACCGAAATGGGTGCCGGCGCCGCCTCCGCCTCAGGCGGCAATGACTCAGCCGGTGGAGAGGCACGCCTGAACCTCTCCAGGTCCCTCCGCAGGAGGCGGACGTCCTCTTCCAGCTCCTGCACACGCTTTTGGAGGGAGCGATTCTCCGCCTCCAAGCCCGCCGTGGACAAGGTGGCCGACCGCATCGCCAGCTCTGCATCGGCGATGCGGGTTTCGTGCGCGGCCAGGCGCAAAGCCCGCGCGAAGCGGCCGTTCAAGTTCTTGCTCCTGGCGGCCACCTTGTCCACAACCTCCGCGTGCTCGAGGATGCGCGCGGAGATTGCCGCCGTCGACATGGCGCGGAATTCCCGCGCCAATTCCACCTCGTCCGGCAGAGGTATCGCCGATTTGGATGGAGGGGGCGCCGGAATTGACGGATCCAGAACCGCCGTGGCGGCCTGGACCTCGGCAGCGCAACCCTCCACCAAGAGCAGCCTCCTCTTAGCGTCGGCCCTTGTGATGTAATCATCGGCGGTGGGCTGCCGACGCTTCTTCCTCTGGAGGGAGGAGGCGGTTGAGACGTCGGACTCACTGCCGTCGTCCATACCCGCCACCCCCCTCGCGTCCTCGGCCATCGACACCGAATCAATCGATGAGGCGCGAGACGACGCCCGGGAGCGGCAACGGCTAGACGTTGCCGCTCTCTCCTTCCCTGCCGGCATATCTGTGGTGAGCGGAAGCCTGAACTCCTCAGCTGCTTCCGTCACTGCCGGCGGCACCGCAAGGTGTACTGCGGGCCCTTCGCTTACCACGGGAGACCGCGAGCGTGACTGCTCGACGGTACTCTCTGGCAGCTTCTCCAACTGCACAAGACATGTGCGCTCTTGCGAGTGCAACATGTCCCCCCCATTCCCCGATTGTTTTATAAATTGATTCTCCATACTATTCCCACGAGTGTGGTCGGTGGAGATGTCCGCCAGGCCAGAGCCGCCTTGACCTGGTAAGCCTTCCTACTCGGGGGTTGCGGCAGGTGCCCCCGAGGGACCGTTTGAGACTGCCCTGTTTAACGTCCAGGCAGCCATGCACCCATCGGCACGGTTTTCCTGCACACCTTGGGTTTGGACGTCCCCCCGATCCACGCCGCCCCCTTTGTCGATCCTCCGTGCAAGCCTGCCCGGCATGGTAGTACCTGCCAGGGTCCGAAGACCCCGCCGGTATAGCCTTGCACATCCTTGGATCCACGCCAGGGACGACGGGAGCACCCCTTTTAGTCGCCTCATACGACAGGCAGGGGATACCGTGGTTGTATTCCGCCCCGCAACCACACGGCGGATTTTTTATAGAGGTTTACTCCTCGCGGGCCGGCCGGTTAAGGCAAGCCCCCCGTTCCTGCGAAACATGACCACAGGCTTACGGTGTGAAAGAAGCTCAGGTCCCCGGGATCGCTAATCCCGTACTGGAGGTGCTAATTGCACCTGCAGCCCTTGAGGTCGCCGTTCTCCCGTTGGCATAGAGGAACCAGCCCTCAGGCAAGCCTGAGGACGCCTCTATCCCAGCGGCCACCACGAGGAGGTGGGAGATCCGACTTGCGTCAAAAGACGCCATTCGACCGCCAATGAACCCAACCTAAAATAACATAACATAACATAACATAACCTAACCTAACTGATAGCATTTGCAATTCTTACGGTGTCCAATTTTAATTTGGTGTCTCATTGTGCCCAATCGTTCGTGTGCACAATGATGGCGTGTTCCAAAGACCTGTGTCCAATGCGATCGTGCGTCATCGTACCGTGCTCAATAGAGCCACTCCCGTGCGAAGCTACCATCCGTGGGATTATGCCTGAACGCCTCTAAGGCCGTATCCTTTCTAGACAAAGTTGGCAACGATATTTCTAGGAGTCTCGTGTGGGTCGAAAGGCTCAAAACAATGTGATACTACTAGGTGGACGGTCCTCGGATCGTTCATCGCACGGGCCCCAGTTTGCCGTATGGGCGTCATCGGATTCGTCGTCGGGATCTCACCGCACGACGACCGCGGCGCTCTAACGGTTAATCATGGGTACCCCAAGTTCGACGTCGAGACTCGGAATCGTCTGTAGACAACTTAGGTACCTGGCGAGGTGTTGTACTCGGTAGAGCAGTTACCAAGCTGCGATCTGTTGAGACTCAGCCCTATGCTTGGGGATTCGTCTTGTCGGTTAGGCGAGGACCACAAAGAAAAAGTATATTGAAAGAAAGAAAGAAAGAGTGTGAGAGAGGAAGCAAAAGAAAGAGAGAAAAAACAAACGAAAATGAATATCGTGTGTTGTACCAAACACGCGATACATTCCGTTTGATATGAAAACTCTCATCACCATTTGATACGAAAGCAAAAAAACAATACGCTGCCAGAACTTGAACTACCGATAAATATTTAATAATTTCTACCTGTATATATCATAACGTGCCAAACTGGTGTAAAAGTGCTTGAAAAACGCTCTTCTATTGAGTAAAAATGTCGTTTGTAGGTGTTGTCAGTGGTCGTTTCATCGATCCGAAAGAACCGAAGGGGACTTATCGCTAAATCGAAAGCAAAAGTCGACCGAAGAAGCTTCACCGAACGGACACTGCGGAGAGATAAATCTTTAATAATTTCGAGCATATGGTTCCGAACGTGCCAAACCGGTATAAACGTACTTAGAAAACGTTCCTCTATCGTGTAAAAGTGTCTTTTGTAGGTGTTGTCAGTCATCGTTTCACCGAACCAACTATGCCGAAGGGACTTAGTCGCCGTTTGAACTCGGCTCCGAACCAAATACGCGGAACGATTTATCCTTAATAACTTCTTCATTTATGAATCCGAACATGCCAAACCGGTATAAACATACTTAGAAAAAGGTCCTCTATCGAGTTAAAGTGTCGTTTGTTGGTGTTGTCAGTCATCGTTTCACCGAACCGACTATGCGGAACGATTTATTCTTAATAACTTCTTCATTTATGAATCCGAACGTGCCAAACCGGTATAAACATACTTAGAAAAAGGTCCTCTATCGTGTAAAAGTGTCGTTTGTAGGTGTTGTCAGTCATCGTTTCACCGAACCAACTATGCCGAATGGACTTAGACGCGTTCGAACTCGACACTGAACATACTATTTTTGCTTAATTTTTAAAAATATTCCAAATATTTTCTGGATTCGTATAGGTTATTTCGATGTATTTTGTTCTCTGTTACTCGTTTTGTATGTTAGCGGTATGTTTGTTACTGATTATCACGAAAAAAAAAAAAAAAAAATTTTTTTCAATTAATTTTATCATTAAATTTCGTTAAATAATTGTTAAAATATCATCCGTATACTTTTTAGCGTGTTTGACAACTTTTTGAAAAATCGAATTTTTTTTCTAAGTTTTTCCGCACTCTCGAATTGGCACGTTCGGATCGCGGGTTAGCACCGTAAGCGCCCGTGCGTAAGGGCCGGCGTCGCCGACCATCCGGCCGGCCGTTCAGTACCTATAAGGAGACGTTCGGTCCTGTCGAACCAGACGGAACAGCGTCGGGCGCGTGGCTATTCTATGACCTCGGTTGAGAACTAGTCCACCGCTCCTCGAGCGTAACTTCGCGTTGCCTCGACTGTTCGTGCTCTCGGTATCGATGCAGGATTTTCTCCACACTGCATTGTCGCGTGTCGGCGTCTAAGACCAAATGGCACATATGCGACGAACCTTTAACATGAGGCTGGTGACTCGTATGCACTTCGGTGTATACGTTGTACTGCTCGAGCACAGGCTACTGAAGAGAAACCGGCCCGTAACAAACGGTCAGGATTTTTCTGAAATTATTGAAATATAAAAATGAACTAGAAAATGGTGTTGAACGAACTTGTTCGTTACAACGCCTTCAGATGAGAGGCTTGAAAAATATAAAACGGAATATTTATTCCGAAATACAAATTACAAAATTACGTCCCTTAATGTTTTGTGCGTCTCGAACGCCTAATATTCTCTCGAACATATAAACGAGAAATATAAAACGTAACTATGACTATCAAAAAACGTTTCTGAAATGGAAACTTCTTCCAAAGTGGAGAGTTTTCGGTACGGCGATTTCTCGATATTATCGAGCTTCGCTTATACGTACAAGAAAAATTTTATTTTATATATCGTAACTATGACCAAGCAAGAAAAGGTTTCTGAAATGGAAACTTCTTCCAAAGTGGAGAGTTTTCGGTACGGCGATTTCTCGGTATTATCGAGCTTCACTATACGTATAAGATATTTTTTCTTTGAAAGGATCGACGATAAAATAAACTCCTGCGTTGCTCTAAAAATACAGAAACGACAATAAAAGTTTAATTTTAATATGTCACTTCCTTTCTTATATTTTCTTACTTATATCTTTCGTATACTTTTTATATCTTCTAACCTGAAGGAAGTCCCTAATGTTTAAAAACAATTACCGCTCGACCGACGCGGAGCGCGGCAAAATGCAAATTAAGGAAAGTACTTTTTCTTTACATCTCCCCCCCTTAAGAGAGAAAATATCAGAATTTTCGTCAATTTAATATAATTTTATATCAAAACTCTTATACTGCTTCTTCTACTTCTTCTGCTTCTTTTGTGACAACTGGTATCAGCTTTGTAATGTGAAAAAAATTTGATTCTGACTTCTTGTGACCTGTTTCAATCTTATATATTGAGTCTGAAATATTTTCTAAAATCTTATATGGTCCAATTTTCAATTCATCCAACTTCTTCCTGTTCAGTTTATTGCCATTTTCTACGTATACTAAGTCTCCTACATTAAATATGATGCTCTTTCTATTTTGATCAAATAGTTTTTTGTTATAATTGTGAGACTTAATTGAATTTTCGAGTGCTTTTTGTTTGTCTCTTTCCCAATTACTTCTAAGCCTTTCCCTCTTAAGTTTATTTGGTAAAATAGTAACATCTGTACCATACAATAAATATTTAGGTGCAAACTTTGTAATTGTATGTTCCGTTTCATTGTACTTTTTCACACACTCTTGTGCTATTGTTGTCCAAGCTTTATTATTATTTTTCTTTTCATTGATTTTACACCTTATCTTATTGACCAAGGTTTGGTTCAGCCTCTCATTTAAGCCATTTGAGAATGGCGCATTTACTGCTGTAAATATAATTGGTGTTAATTTTTTCTCTAAGAATATTTTGAATTCCTTTGAATTTATTCCCGGATATTGGTCCGCGAGCACCATTCCAATGTCATCCGTTTCCGTGATGTTTGAAACCAGTTTTATGAAATCAGGTGCACTCTGAGTTTTAGAGGTCACTATAAACGCATATCTGCTGAAATGATCTACTAATAAATGTAAGTATTTTTTTGTTGATCTTGATCCACCGAAACCACCAATTGTATCTATAGATACTATTTCAAACGGTTTCGTGGCTGGACCCAAATGAGACATTAAACCATATTTATTTTGTCCTCTTGATTTGTTTTTAATGCAAATCTCACAGTCTTTGCAAATTTTTGTTATGTTTTTTGTTAAGTTTCTCGCTGTATAGTGAGGACTTATCATCTTTTGCATTTGTTCAATTCCGATGTGGCATAAATTTTCATGAACATTTTTTATAAATTGAATACTAAATTCTTCCGATAAGATTATTTTTTCTTTTTTTCTCATTTTTTTGAAAAAAACTTCATGTTTCTTAATTAATTTATCTTGATTGTTGTTAATATCTTCATTATTGCTTTGGTCTGTAACAATGTCTTCTATTTTGATTAAGTTTACTATTGTTAGTTGTTCGTCTGAGTTTTCATTAGCTTCCAATACTGGATTTCTACTTAAGCAATCTGCTTCTACATTCTGTTTTCCTGGGTTGTATATTATCTTAAAATCATATTGAGACAGGTAATATATTAAGTCTCCTAGTTCTTCATCTGTTCTGGATTTAATGTTCATATTTTCTAACGGTTTGTGATCACAATAAACGGTAAATGGTTTTCCTATTAGCCAATATTGCCAATATCTTATTGCTTCCTTAATTACCAAGCATTCCAAATATATTGCTTTTTTCTTTTTCTGCACTTCATTGAGTTTTTTTGAGAAATATGCTACTGGCTTTTCTTCACCTGTAGATTGTATTTGTTTTAATATTGCACCAATGCCTTCTATTGACGCATCTGTATATATATTAATTGATAAGTTTTGGTCAAATATTTCAAGGACTGGTTGTGTACATAGAAGTTCTTTAACTTTATCAAATGCTGTCTGACAATTTTTATCCCAAATGAATTTCTGATTTTTTCTTAATAGATTATGTAAAGGTTCTAAAATCACTGCACTCTTTGGTATGTACTCATGGTAGAAGTTGATCTTACCCAAAAATTGCCTAATATTTTTTTGTGTTTTTGGCGCCGGGAATTCTTTGATTGATTTTATGTTATCTTTTATTGGTCTAATTGTATTATCTTCTATAATATGTCCCAAATATTGTACCATTTTTTGTGCAAACGTACATTTGGTAAATTTCAGTCTGAATCCTTCTTTTCTTATCGCCTCCAATAATTGATTTAAATGTTGAATGTGTTCTTCAAAGGTTGTAGAAAATATAAGTATATCGTCAATGTAATTAACTGCAAAATCTATAAGTTTATATTTTCTCAATATGTTGCTTAATATTCTTTGGAATATTGCTGGGGACGTTTTCAGGCCAAACGGTAGACAAGTCCATTGGAAATGGCCTGATTGTGTTACAAACCCTGTTTTCTTTCTATCTTCAACTCTAAAGTCAATGCAAAGTCTTGATTTTCTATTATCTTCTTTCTTGAATGCTAATGTGACCGGCGCAGCAAAAGGGCTATACGATTCTTCTATTAATTTGTTTTCTAATAATTTTGATACTTGGTTTTCTATTTCAACTCTATCTTCCATACTGCATCTGTATGGTCTTTTACTACAATATTTGTCTACCAACAGATCTATTCTTGCTTCATATTCGTTTACAGTACCTATATCATATTTATCTTTGGCAAATACTGTTTTGTTATTTTCAATTAATTTTTCTATCTCTAATCTTTAATATAGTGATTCAGGATCAGTTTTCCTATAATCTATATTTTTAACCATGGGCATCTTCAATTTTGAAATATCTCGGTTTAGACAATCATCTTTTATCTTTTGTGTTATTTTTAAGTTTTCATCTTGGATCAATTGGAACTCTTTTATTATATCCAATCCAATTAAAAAATCATATTTAAATTTTCCTCCATCAATGATATAAACATTTATATTATTTTCTGTTTCAAAAATTTTTATCTTTAAATTAGTCAAACCAATTGTTTTACTGACACCATTAATTGTTATTAAATTATCTGTGTTCATTTGTTTTCCATTTTTTTCTTTTATTTTTAACAGTTTTGAGTTAATTAGAGAAACATTTGAACCAGAATCATAAATACCATCTACTTTCATTATATCATTTATCAACAGTTTGACTTTAATTAATGGTGTGCTTATTCGTTTTTTTGTTCATTTTCATTTAGTTCCACTTCAATTTCTGAATTATTAACATGTTTTATATTATTTCTCTGAGTGGCATCATTTTTATCTTTAAAATAACAGGCTGTTTCAGGATGGTATCTTATGCCCTTTCCTAGCCTTGTACAAATAGAACAAGGTTTTTTCTCATTTTGCTTATTATCAGTTTTAAAATTTACATTATTCTTCTTTGACCACACATTATTTTTTCTTACTGTATGTTCATATTTACTGACTTGTGCGCGAGTCATTGGGATTTGATAAACCTAAAGGCGAAATGAAAGTGAAAGTCGTCCGTGAAGTCGTCTAAGGGAGGTTGGGCCTCGTTACGATTAGGCCTCGCACTCCCGGGGCGTCTCGTTCTCATTGCGAGAAGAGGCGCACCTAGAGCGTACACGTTGGGACCCGAAAGATGGTGAACTATGCCTGGTCAGGACGAAGTCAGGGGAAACCCTGATGGAGGTCCGTAGCGATTCTGACGTGCAAATCGATCGTCGGAACTGGGTATAGGGGCGAAAGACTAATCGAACCATCTAGTAGCTGGTTCCCTCCGAAGTTTCCCTCAGGATAGCTGGCACTCGACTCGAACGCATGACGAGTCTCATCTGGTAAAGCGAATGATTAGAGGAGTTGGGGCCGAAACGACCTCAACCTATTCTCAAACTTTAAATGGGTGAGATCTCTGGCTTGCTTGAATAATCATGAAGCCACGAGATATAAAATTGATAAAATTTTACTTGGATCAGAGTGCCAAGTGGGCCAATTTTGGTAAGCAGAACTGACGCTGTGGGATGAACCAAACGCAGAGTTAAGGCGCCTAAGTCGACGCTTATGGGATACCATGAAAGGCGTTGGTTGCTTAAGACAGCAGGACGGTGGCCATGGAAGTCGGAATCCACTAAGGAGTGTGTAACAACTCACCTGCCGAAGCAACTAGCCCTGAAAATGGATGGCGCTGAAGCGTCGCGCCTATACTCCGCCGTCAACGGCAAGTGCGCAATGAACGGGATTTATCCCGTTCTCCATGAAGCCTTGACGAGTAGGTGGGTCGCGGCGGTGTGCGCAGAAGGGTCTGGGCGTGAGCCTGCCTGGAGCCACCGTCGGTGCAGATCTTGGTGGTAGTAGCAAATACTCCAGCGAGGCCCTGGAGGACTGACGTGGAGAAGGGTTTCGTGTGAACAGCCGTTGCACACGAGTCAGTCGATCCTAAGCCCTAAGAGAAATCTAATGTTGATGAGGTGTCCTAAAATTCACGCTTGTCGAACGCAAATGAAAAACATACGTACGCTCGCACGCACGTACGCGCGCAAAAGGCAAAAAACACATAGAAACAAATTGCAGTTAAATGAAAATTATATACGTCGCCGTCGTTTTTGGTGTCCTAATCCTCCGCTCGAACGATATGACCATTTTTATGATAAATTTAATAAAGTCGAACGCCGAAAAAAAATGGTCGCGGATCGGATCGATGGATCCTTCTCGATGTGTTGCGACGATGTCGAACGCCTGAAAGCGATTTTTTCTATTTTTTGCTTGGTTAAATTTACAAACTGTCGAACGCAAGTCGTGTCGTCGTTGCGTCGCTGAAGCGTCGTTGTTTATTTTTTTTTGCGTGATTTGGGAAGAAACACACCCATCGGGCGAAAGGGAATCCGGTTCCTATTCCGGAACCCGGCAGCGGAACCGCATACCAATCGGGCCCTCGTAAGAGTGTTCGTCGGGGTAACCCAAAATGACCTGGAGACGCCGTCGGGAGATCTGGGAAGAGTTTTCTTTTCTGTATAAGCGTTCGAGTTCCCTGGAAACCTCTAGCAGGGAGATAGGGTTTGGAACGCGAAGAGCACCGCAGTTGCGGCGGTGTCTGGATCTTCCCCTCGGACCTTGAAAATCCAGGAGAGGGCCACGTGGAGGTATCGCGCCGGTTCGTACCCATATCCGCAGCAGGTCTCCAAGGTGAAGAGCCTCTAGTCGATAGATTAATGTAGGTAAGGGAAGTCGGCAAATTGGATCCGTAACTTCGGAATAAGGATTGGCTCTGAGGAGCGGGGCGTGTCGGGCTTGGTCGGGAAGTTGGCCTGGCTGACGTGCCGGGCCTGGGCGAGGTGAACGGTTGGCGACTTCGTGTCGCGTCCCGGGATCCGAGCTCGGTCCCGTGCCTTGGCCGCCAATGGATCTTCCTTGCTGCGAGGCTTCTTGTGACGGCTTCGGCCGTCCTTTTCGCCTCTTCGGCCGCCATTCAACGCTTAGCTCAGAACTGGCACGGACTAGGGGAATCCGACTGTCTAATTAAAACAAAGCATTGCGATGGCCCTCAAGGGTGATGACGCAATGTGATTTCTGCCCAGTGCTCTGAATGTCAACGTGAAGAAATTCAATTAAGCGCGGGTAAACGGCGGAAGTAACTATGACTGGCGGGAGTAACTATGACTCTCTTAAGAAATGACCGCTCCTCACCGTCCTCACGATGCCTTCCCTCCGGCTCAGCCGCCCAGTTGTTTTCAACTGTGCGTTGCCCAGCTCCCACCTCGTGGAGGTGCGGAGGGTTCGGGAGCCACCTTTCCATCGTGTGGCACCGCGTGGACGATGAGCTGCTTGGAGAGTCCTAGTTACAGGGATGGTGATGCGTCATATAGGCCTTTGGCCCTTAGCCTCTCCCATCCCAGCTGCACGTCATGCCTCCTCGTGGCCCCGCTGGTAACATGCCTGTTACACACACATGCACACACACACACACACACACACACACACACACACACGCACACACGCGCGTGCGCGAACATACACACATCCACACACACAGGCATGGCGAAATGACGTGTGGCGATTCTGGGCTTTGCCCCACTGTATCCGGCGCGGACGGAGAAATGCAGAATGCTATGTAAGATCTAGCTCCAACGCTAATACTCTCGGCTTGCCGATACAACAGGTTTAGTACCTGTAAAATTAGGCTACCTGATTCTCAAGTAGAGAAAATACATGTCCGTGGCATGAACGGATTTTTATCTGTGTTGAAGACCCGGCTTTTAACAGGTTAATGACTTTTGATTTATGGATTGGACTTATTACTGGATTTCACATTTATCTTGGAAACAATTATGGCTAATACGACTAAGGACGCAGCCTCGGACATGATACCCCCCGGCCCCGGAGGTATTGTGGCGGATTTATCCGCTGGTGAGGGGGCCTTTGTTGACGACCAGGCATGCTTATTGGATTACGAATCTATCAGTCCCCAAAATGTGGAAAATATGTGTATCCGCATTATGGTCCCCTTGTGTGAAGAAGGCATCAATTGTGATGCATGCAGGCAACAAGGGCGAAACTTACATTTTATTACCGTGAGGGACTTGAACAAACATTTAACAGCCCATCATTTGCTTTGCAAAATAATATGGGTCTGCAAAGGTTGCGGTAAGGAGTGCCCATCCCTACATAGCTGGCAATGTCACTCCTACCACTGTAAAGGGCCTGCAGAGGTGGAGCCTCCCAAAGATTTTAAATGTGAGATATGCGAGGCCAGCTTCTCTACACAACGTGGACTTTCGACCCACGAGAGGTTGGTCCACCCTGCCCTAAGAAATGAAAAGAGGGTCATGTTGAGCCAAAGAAAGAGTCCTGCTGTTGTAGGTAGTGCGCAATCACCGACAAGGACTAGGAGAAATACCAGTAGGAGGATCTGGACGGAAGAAGAGGAAAAGAAACTAATTGAATTAGACACTATATATAAAGATGCAAGTTTACCATATAAAGAAATTAAAAACTTTTTTCCAAATAAAACTATTAAGCAGATTCGAGATAAAAGATCAGATCTTCGAAGGACTAATGTAATTGCGACTACTACTGAACATCGGGTGCTATCTGATTCTGAAAACTGCCCGGAAATTATAGAAAACTCACCTGAACCGGCAAATCGAATGTCTGCTGAAGGTCGCACTCAGGTGGATGTAGCGACAAATATTGAAATTGCAGTGTCTGTAGAGGATGCAAATGCTATAGCTGACGAATTACCGCAAGCAGCGGACAATAGGACAGCTGGCGAGGAATGGCGTAACACAATGATCAAGAGTATAGAGGATATTGCGAATATTCCAGGAAAGATATCCGATGTTTATAAAACACTCTATGATCTTTGGGCACTCTATAAATGTGATCCGATACGTTTGTCGAATGAAATTGATGAATATATTGTTAAAATACTCACGCCTTTTCTCATAACAGAAGGAGCAAACAAAGATAAGGAAAAGAGTAACAATAAAAACAACAACAACGATAAAAATGTAAATAGTAACAGTAACAGTATTAAAAATGTAAATAAGAACAGTAATAATAATAAAAATGTATATAGAAGGAATAACAATAACAATAATGTAAATAGTAACAATGATAACAATAGTAATAAGGCTAGCAATAATGTAAATAATAACGGTAACAATAATAATAAAAATAAAAATAAAAATAGAAACTGTGGTAGTCGCAGGATAAATAGAAATCGATTAAGACGTTTTAAATACTCGCGCTGCCAGAATCTATTTACTGAATGCCCAAAGAAGCTTGCGGAGATTATCGTTAAGAATGACCTTTCTTTATTAGATCCTCCTAAAA
>CAMAOC010000003.1:1060000-1062500 GCA_945859555.1 Megachile ligniseca
TACTTAGAAAAAGGTCCTCTATCCTGTAAAAGTGTCGTTTGTAGGTGTTGTCAGTCATCGTTTCACCGAACCGACTATGCGGAACGATTTATCTATAATAAAATTTTAAAAAAGAAAATTTTTTCCATCAAATTTGTTGTTAAATTTCACAAAATATTTGTTAAAATGGTTTACCTATCGTTTTTAATGCATTTTACAACTTTTTGAAAAATCGAATTTTTTTTTCTAAGTTTTTCCGCACTCTCGAATTGGCACGTTCGGATCGCGGGTTAGCACCGTAAGCGCCCGTGCGTAAGGGCCGGCGTCGCCGACCATCCGGCCGGCCGTTCGGTACCTATAAGGAGACGTTCGGTCCGGTCGAACCAGACGGAACAGCGTCGGGCGCGTGGCTATTCTATGACCTCGGTTGAGAACTAGTCCACCGCTCCTCGAGCGTAACTTCGCGTTGCCTCGACTGTTCGTGCTCTCGGTATCGATGCAGGATTTTCTCCACACTGCATTGTCGCGTGTCGGCGTCTAAGACCAAATGGCACATATGCGACGAACCTTTAACATGAGGCTGGTGACTCGTATGCACTTCGGTGTGTACGTTGTACTGCTCGAGCACAGGCTACTGAAGAGAAACCGGCCGTTAACAAACGGTCAGGATTTTTCTAAAATTATTGAAATATAAAAATGAACTAGAAAATGGTGTTGAACGAACTTGTTCGTTACAACGCCTTCAGATGAGAGGCTTGAAAAATATAAAACGGAATATTTATTCCGAAATACAAATTACAAAATTACGTCCCTTAATGTTATGTGCGTCTCGAACGCCTAATATTCTCTCGAACATATAAACGAGAAATATAAAACGTAACTATGACTATCAAAAAACGTTTCTGAAATGGAAACTTCTTCCAAAGTGGAGAGTTTTCGGTACGGCGATTTCTCGATATTATCGAGCTTCGCTTATACGTACAAGAAAAATTTTATTTTATATATCGTAACTATGACCAAGCAAGAAAAGGTTTCTGAAATGGAAACTTCTTCCAAAGTGGAGAGTTTTCGGTACGGCGATTTCTCGATATTATCGAGCTTCGTTTATACGTACAAGAAAAATTTTATTTTATATATCGTAACTATGACCAAGCAAAAAAAGGTTTCTGAAATGGAAACTTCTTCCAAAGTGGAGAGTTTTCGGTACGGTGATTTCTCGGTATTATCGAGCTTTCACTATACGTACAAAATTATTATAATATCGTAACTATGACTCGAAATTTGAGAGAGAAAAAGGTGGATTTGTAAGAATCGATGTGCCCAGCGCGAGCTATACTTCTCTGCGTACGTGCCTGCTCCGATTCGGTTTTTCGAACAGCATGTCCGTTGTACGCGCTATCACGGTACGTTCAGCACGCCACTGTCCGCGCTATCCTCACGGTGTGTCTTAAATAATTGGGAAATAAGCTGAAACACATGAGAACCAAATAAATAGATATGAAGGGAACGTTTAAGCTGGATTTATTATGGTTCATTACAAATATATATTACGAAAAAGTAAAAAAGAAGAACACCGATGATGTGGAGGTTTTCAATTTCCAGCGTGTGTGGTTTACGTGCTTAAACCGTTTCGATGTAAAGCGTGAAAGCGGTGTACGTGCTTCCAAAATTTGAACGGATACTTTCCGGCACGAGAGAGTTTAGCGAGATTTTCTTTTACGCGCTTCATCGATATCCACGACGAAAAGAGAGACGAGAATGGAGGTTTCGTATCGATATATGCCTAGCGCGAGCCGCCTCCGTACGTGCTTCCTCTTGTTCGTTTTTCGAACAGCATGTCCGTTGTACGCGCTATCACGGTACGTTCAGCACGCCACTGTACGCGCTATCCTCACGGTGTGTCTTAAATAATTGGGAAATAAGCTGAAACACATGAGAACCAAATAAATAGATATGAAGGGAACGTTTAAGCTGGATTTATTATGGTTCATTACAAAAATATATTACGAAAAAGTAAAAAAGAACACCGATGATGTGGAGGTTTTCAATTCCAGCGTGTGTGGTTTACGTGCTTAAACCGTTTCGATGCAAAGCGTGAAAGCGGTGTACGTGCTTCCAAAACTTGAAACGGAGAAACCTTTCCAGCACGAGAGGACTTGCCTTTTACGCGCTTTATCGATACAAAATAGAGAGACCCCGAGGAGGAACGAAACGTTTATATCGATTCGCTCGGCGTGACGCCGCCGTACGTGCCTGTTCCAGTTCGTTTTTCGAACAGCATGTCCGCTGTATGCCCAGCGCGCGCCACTTTACGCGCTTATCTCGGTGTTGTGTCGTATAAATAATAATATATTTATATATAAAAAAAGGGAACGTTTAAGCTGAAAAATGAAAGACGACACACAATAACAAACAGCGTGCTTGTTACGCGCTTATACCGATGGGGACCGATTTTTCGATCCGAGCGTGCGTGGTTTACGCGCTTCTTACAGCGGTGTTACGTGCTTCCAAAACTTTTGAA
>CAMAOC010000003.1:1065000-1070000 GCA_945859555.1 Megachile ligniseca
ACCTCTCGCGTATATAAAAATATAAAATATTTATTGGCCGTACACACAAAAATGCGTAATAAAATGACTATGACCACTATAACTATATAATATATATATGTAATAATATTGTCGGTTCCGAGCCACGAAAGAGAAAGAGAGAGGAGGAAAGAGAGAGAAATTTTTGAAGGTAGTTAGCAAAAATGTGAGATAAAACAGATACCAAAAATGTTAAATGACAATTCGTCGTTACGGCAGTCGTGATGCGGAGAGATGTTTACGGTTACGTGTAGGAGGTCGCTTTGGTTCTCATCGTCGATACTCCCGTCCGTTTTTCGTATCCGCCGACGCGTTTCGCACGAACAAGCGCCGTTTACGGTTAAAAGAGAGAGCAAACGCCGTTTCATGTCGAACGCCGAAAATGGAAAGAACGAAAGTTTACCGACTAAAGAAAATTGAGAGTTTCCTCTAACTTCTCGGCTCTTCTTTCCGTAGCGTATAAAAAAGTTTCGACTCTCCCGGGACGTCGTCTAACTGTTGAATGGGTACCGCACGATCATCTTTGAAAACACACAAAAGTCGTCGTAACAAGAATGTTAATCTGAACCATAAAGGAAAATCTGAACATTCTCAAATATATATATATATATATATACATAAATGAATCTGTCGCGTGTTCTACCGGCAGAAGGTTCGTTATGTAAAATATAAATAAAAAAGAGATCGTATGCATGGTGTACCCGTCCGTTGCGACGTCTGAGTTAAAGGGAGGAGAGAATCGAAATTGTTAAATAGATACGCGCCAAGGGAAGCGAGAGATTCGGAGAAGTAGAAGAGGTGAAGGTAACAACCTCGAAATTTCTTATCGGACTTTCCTTTCTATATTTTTTATTCTTGATTCGTGTTGCGTACTCTCTCGCCTTTTGTGTTCTTGGACACGGGAACCCCCCTAGCCCTAGCCTCTTTCTATTTTGTGTTAAACGAGATAAAAAGAAGGTCGAAATAGAGTTTTATACGGAGGCTATTTATGTGGGGGGGTCCGGGTAACCGATGGAAATCGAACCACGAAACCGCTCGACGAACGAAGTCGCCGTTTCACGAGTCCGCCTGCTTGCGACGGACGATATGGTTAGCGTATCGCTTACGGACCGGCCGAGATGCGAATCGATAGCGTAGTCTCCTTCGTTGGTAGACCGACCTGACGCCGGTCATGGAGTCCGTATCGAATCTCGCGATTCCTACCAAGACGTCCAATATATGCAAGCAGCGAACAGGAGACTCTGTTACGCGCGGCAGCGCGTTTCGTATTTTCCACGGTTTTTGAATGACTTTGTCACCCGAACCACGACCGAGAAAACTCGCCGTACGAAGAGAAACGTGCCACTGGGCGTTTCATCGACGGTTCGTAGTTTTATACGGTATATCATATCCCGTCCATGGACGTTATCGTGTCGTCTATCAACCGTTAAATCGGCGTCGTTCGCTCGGGTAAATCGATAAACAGAGCAACGACGAGACGACGTCCGAATACCGATACTTCGTCTTGCGCTTGGATTTGGAGTTAGTATTCTATGGACAATCGAACGAATTTATATACCAGGTTAAATCACATACATACTGGTTTGAGACGCTGAGTTGAATTTGAATGAAAATTTTTATACGATTACCCTGAACGGTGGATCACTTGGCTCGTGGGTCGATGAAGAACGCAGCTAATTGCGCGTCAACGTGTGAACTGCAGGACACATGAACATCGACATTTCGAACGCACATTGCGGTCCACGGATACAATTCCTGGACCACGCCTGGCTGAGGGTCGTTTATATAACGAAAGACTGCTTGCGTTTGCCTTTATTAGCATAACGTTCTCTCTTCATTGTTAAATTTTTTTCGTTCCCGCCGTCGTTCGACTAGATAAATTATAAAACTGTTAAACGCCGAAAAGTCGAACGTTTCGGAGCGGGATCGATGGTCGAACGCGAGAGAGAGAAGAACTTGCAAAATTGGCGGAAAACGTACGAGCGATGGTTGGACATTTCGTCGGCGTTTGACGCGGAGAATGTTAAATAGAACGTCCGTATCGCCCTCTCGTTGCTCGTGTTTTTTTTTTACTACAGGCGACAGGAGAACTTTTCTATATCTCGCAATTCCTAGTATTAGGATCTTCTCGGCGGAATGCGCTTATTTTGCGGCCTGCGTGAGTCGTGGTTTCTAGTTAAACCCCTAAAAGGAAACTATATACGACCGCCCGCGAAAAGAGCGCTCTCGAGTCGAAACTCTAACTACAGAAGGACATTTAGACGAGAGAAGAAACGATTCTTCGCCCTGTGTGAAAAATTGTAGACACACCAATTGAATGAAGCCGAGAGTAGAGCGTGTATTACGGCGTTTCTCCGCGCTCCCGACGTTGTCCGAAATGATTGTCGATTTTTTCGACGGTGCGAAAGTTTTAAACAACGAGGAAAGTTAAAAATTATAAACGTGCGACAAGGAAGCTCTCTCGGGTTAAATATATGATAACGAGATCGTAGCTTCGCCACGTTTTTTTTTAACATGCACACGCACAGATCGCTTCGTTGTCGTTGATAGAAGCGGAAGACCGCGCGATCCCAATGTGGTTCCGGTCGTCCAGTCCTCGAAGCTCGTTGAGCCGGACGGACGTTGAAAACCCCGGACCGATCGAACGATAAATTATTTATTTGGGATCGTCTTGCGAGAGTCTCGCTTCATTGTTGTTCGTGTGTTAAATTTCTTTTATCGAACAACGGTTGAACGCAAATGAACAACGACATTTACCCCGAAGATATCGATCTCGAAGCGCACGAAAACGGAAATTGGCGCAACGACGTCCGCGTCGCCTCTTTCTTTTCTTTTATTCCTCCTTTGATGTGCTCGTGTTTCATCGAACGATAAAATACACACGACGAAGGTGTTACCCACGCACTTTAAAAATGGGATTTTTTTTTCCTTTAACCCTTTCTCTGGACCATGATACGTCTCACCGGATGGTTAACTTGGATGTCTCTGGCATTCTCGCCCTTTTCGAATTTTTGGGATTTTGCGTCGGAACGCGACAGCAGAGAGAGAAACGTTTCGGACGATGCGTCTTTACGGTTTATCGACGAGCGAGTCGAGAGCGACCGGACGTTGTCGTCGTCGTTTTTTTTTTTTTGTCGTAGTCTCCGCCTGCCCGAACGAAAATGCGGCGTTTTAAGTGCCTATTTGTTTTCGAACAAGATAGACGGGACACCGAGCTTTAATTTGGCTCGTACGTTACCTTCGAGTTAGTAGTAGTTGATGGTCCGAAGGAGAAAAAAGTTGGTTATCGAACGATACAAGGAAAAAAATCGAACGATATAATCCCTAGATAAACGAGAAGTGGCGGTGGTGTAACAATACCTTTCGTATTACGTGTCGAAACCGAAAAGAGCGTACATCGAATATATAATATATTTTTATAAAGGATGGAACGATAAAGCAAAGTTTTTAAAAAGTATTAGAGGGGCACGGTAAGAGACGTCTCGAACGAGCGTTTTTACTTTTTTCCGTTCGCGTTTTCACCGTGCGTGTTGTATTCTCTTATTGACAACTTGCGAAATGATAATATTTCGACGACCTCAGAGCAGGCGAGATTACCCGCTGAATTTAAGCATATTAATAAGCGGAGGAAAAGAAACTAACTAGGATTTCCTTAGTAGCGGCGAGCGAACAGGAATGAGCCCAGCACTGAATCCCGCGGTTAACGCCGTTGGGAAATGTAGTGTTCAGGAGGATCCGTTTATCCCGAGACATCGAATCGCGTCCAAGTCCATCTTGAA
This sequence comes from Megachile ligniseca, assembly GCA_945859555.1. NCBI lineage: Eukaryota > Metazoa > Arthropoda > Insecta > Hymenoptera > Megachilidae > Megachile > Megachile ligniseca. The sequence continues at coordinate 1,068,798 of CAMAOC010000003.1, forward strand.
TGGGGCCACTTACCCATAGAGGGTGCCAGGCCCGTAGCGACCGGTACGCGTCTCGGGTGGATCTCTCCTTAGAGTCGGGTTGCTTGAGAGTGCAGCCCTAAGTGGGTGGTAAACTCCATCTAAGGCTAAATATGACCACGAGACCGATAGCGAACAAGTACCGTGAGGGAAAGTTGAAAAGAACTTTGAAGAGAGAGTTCAAGAGTACGTGAAACCGTTCAGGGGTAAACCCGAGAAACCCAAAAGATCGAATGGGGAGATTCCTCGTCAACGACGCTGGCTCCCGCGTTGGTGCGCTAGTGCCCCGGATGGTCCCGTTACGGCGGGCTCCCATCGGCGTGGGCACACCACCCGCGGTGAATGTTCCGGCGAAGTAGTCGTGCACTTCTCCCCTAGTAGAACGTCGCGACCCGTTGCGTGTCGGTCTAAGGCCCGAGGCGAAGACTGTCCGTCGCTAATTAGCGTTCGTGACAGCCCCTTGGATGCCCGGCCGACTGCGCGACGGTACTCAGACGGTATCGGGCCGCAAAATTGTCGAACGCATTGCGTCCAGGACCGCCGCAAGCTCGTTCCAGTCTAGATGCCGGATGTACGGACTCTGTGCCGTACCCGGGCCTGGCGGGCTGTTAGCAGGTGGAGTCCTTGGACTGGCCAAACTTTGAATTACCGGTCGGCGACGCTATTGCTTTGGGTACTCTCGGGACCCGTCTTGAAACACGGACCAAGGAGTCTAACATGTGCGCGAGTCATTGGGATTTGATAAACCTAAAGGCGAAATGAAAGTGAAAGTCGTCCGTGAAGTCGACTAAGGGAGGATGGGCCTCGTTACGATTAGGCCTCGCACTCCCGGGGCGTCTCGTTCTCATTGCGAGAAGAGGCGCACCTAGAGCGTACACGTTGGGACCCGAAAGATGGTGAACTATGCCTGGTCAGGACGAAGTCAGGGGAAACCCTGATGGAGGTCCGTAGCGATTCTGACGTGCAAATCGATCGTCGGAACTGGGTATAGGGGCGAAAGACTAATCGAACCATCTAGTAGCTGGTTCCCTCCGAAGTTTCCCTCAGGATAGCTGGCACTCGACTCGAACGCATGACGAGTCTCATCTGGTAAAGCGAATGATTAGAGGCCTTGGGGCCGAAACGACCTCAACCTATTCTCAAACTTTAAATGGGTGAGATCTCTGGCTTGCTTGAATAATCATG
>CAMAOC010000003.1:1075000-1080000 GCA_945859555.1 Megachile ligniseca
ATGGACTTAGTCGCCGTTCGGAGTCGGCACCGAACCGACTATGCGGAACGATAAAACTTGTATAATTTTGTTATTTTCGAATCCGAACGTGCCATAACTATATAGGATTACTAAAAATACGTTACTCTATCGATTCTAAGTGTTTTTTATATAGGTTGTCAGTCATCGATTCACCGAACCGACTATGCGGAACATAAAATTTTCGATATTTTCTTCGTTTATGAATCCGAACGTGCCAAAACCATATAACATTGTTAGAAATACGTTACTCTATCGATTCTATGAGTTTTTGACATAGGTTGTCAGTCATCGGTTCACCGAACCGACTATGCGGAACTTAAAATTTTCGATATTTTCGTCGTTTATGAATCCGAACGTGCCAAAACCATATAACATTGTTAGAAATACGTTACTCTATCGATTCTATAAGTTTTTGATATAGGTTGTCAGTCATCGATTCACCGAACCGACTATGCCGAATGGACTTGGTCGCCGTTCGAACTCGGCACCGAACCGACTATGCGGAACTTTCAATTTTCGATATTTTCGTTATTTATGAATCCGAACGTGCCAAAACTATATAGGATTACTAAAAATACGTTACTCTATCGATTCTAAGTGTTTTTTATATAGGTTGTCAGTCATCGATTCACCGAACCGACTATGCGGAACATAAAATTTTCGATATTTTCTTCGTTTATGAATCCGAACGTGCCAAAACCATATAACATTGTTAGAAATACGTTACTCTATCGATTCTATGAGTTTTTGACATAGGTTGTCAGTCATCGGTTCACCGAACCGACTATGCGGAACTTAAAATTTTCGATATTTTCGTCGTTTATGAATCCGAACGTGCCAAAACCATATAACATTGTTAGAAATACGTTACTCTATCGATTCTATAAGTTTTTGATATAGGTTGTCAGTCATCGATTCACCGAACCGACTATGCCGAATGGACTTGGTCGCCGTTCGAACTCGGCACCGAACCGGCTATGCGGAACTTTCAATTTTCGATATTTTCGTTATTTATGAATCCGAACGTGCCAAAACTATATAGGATTACTAAAAATACGTTACTCTATCGATTCTAAGTGTTTTTTATATAGGTTGTCAGTCATCGGTTCACCGAACCGACTATGCGGAACATAAAATTTTCGATATTTTCTTCGTTTATGAATCCGAACGTGCCAAAACCATATAACATTGTTAGAAATACGTTACTCTATCGATTCTATGAGTTTTTGACATAGGTTGTCAGTCATCGGTTCACCGAACCGACTATGCGGAACTTAAAATTTTCGATATTTTCGTCGTTTATGAATCCGAACGTGCCAAAACCATATAACATTGTTAGAAATACGTTACTCTATCGATTCTATAAGTTTTTGATATAGGTTGTCAGTCATCGATTCACCGAACCGACTATGCCGAATGGACTTGGTCACCGTTCGAACTCGGCACCGAACCGACTATGCGGAACTTTCAATTTTCGATATTTTCGTTATTTATGAATCCGAACGTGCCAAAACTATATAGGATTACTAAAAATACGTTACTCTATCGATTCTAAGTGTTTTTTATATAGGTTGTCAGTCATCGATTCACCGAACCGACTATGCGGAACATAAAATTTTCGATATTTTCTTCGTTTATGAATCCGAACGTGCCAAAACCATATAACATTGTTAGAAATACGTTACTCTATCGATTCTATGAGTTTTTGACATAGGTTGTCAGTCATCGGTTCACCGAACCGACTATGCGGAACTTAAAATTTTCGATATTTTCGTCGTTTATGAATCCGAACGTGCCAAAACCATATAACATTGTTAGAAATACGTTACTCTATCGATTCTATAAGTTTTTGATATAGGTTGTCAGTCATCGATTCACCGAACCGACTATGCCGAATGGACTTGGTCGCCGTTCGAACTCGGCACCGAACCGACTATGCGGAACTTTCAATTTTCGATATTTTCGTTATTTATGAATCCGAACGTGCCAAAACTATATAGGATTACTAAAAATACGTTAATCTATCGATTCTAAGTGTTTTTTATATAGGTTGTCAGTCATCGGTTCACCGAACCGACTATGCCGGATGGACTTAGACGCGTTCGAACTCGACACCGAACATACTATTTTTGCTTAGTTTTTAAAAATATTCCAAATATTTTCTGGATTCGTATAGGTTATTTCGATGTATTTTGTTCTCTGTTACTCGTTTTGTATATTAACGGTATGTTTGTTACTGATTATCACGAAAAAAAAAAAAAAAAATTTTTTTTCAATTAATTTTATCATTAAATTTCGTTAAATAATTGTTAAAACATCATCCGTATACTTTTTAGCGTGTTTGACAACTTTTTGAAAAATCGAATTTTTTTTCTAAGTTTTTCCGCACTCTCGAATTGGTACGTTCGGATCGCGGGTTAGCACCGTAAGCGCCCGTGCGTAAGGGCCGGCGTCGCCGACCATCCGGCCGGCCGTTCGGTACCTATAAGGAGACGTTCGGTCCGGTCGAACCAGACGGAACAGCGTCGGGCGCGTGGCTATTCTATGACCTCGGTTGAGAACTAGTCCACCGCTCCTCGAGCGTAACTTCGCGTTGCCTCGACTGTTCGTGCTCTCGGTATCGATGCAGGATTTTCTCCACACTGCATTGTCGCGTGTCGGCGTCTAAGACCAAATGGCACATATGCGACGAACCTTTAACATGAGGCTGGTGACTCGTATGCACTTCGGTGTGTACGTTGTACTGCTCGAGCACAGGCTACTGAAGAGAAACCGGCCGTTAACAAACGGTCAGGATTTTTCTAAAATTATTGAAATATAAAAATGAACTAGAAAATGGTGTTGAACGAACTTGTTCGTTACAACGCCTTCAGATGAGAGGCTTGAAAAATATAAAACGGAATATTTATTCCGAAATACAAATTACAAAATTACGTCCCTTAATGTTTTGTGCGTCTCGAACGCCTAATATTCTCTCGAACATATAAACGAGAAATATAAAACGTAACTATGACTATCAAAAAACGTTTCTGAAATGGAAACTTCTTCCAAAGTGGAGAGTTTTCGGTACGGCGATTTCTCGATATTATCGAGCTTCGCTTATACGTACAAGAAAAATTTTATTTTATATATCGTAACTATGACCAAGCAAAAAAAGGTTTCTGAAATGGAAACTTCTTCCAAAGTGGAGAGTTTTCGGTACGGTGATTTCTCGGTATTATCGAGCTTTCACTATACGTACAAAATTATATAATATCGTAACTATGACTCGAAATTTGAGAGAGAAAAAGGTGGATTTGTAAGAATCGATGTGCCCAGCGCGAGCTATACTTCTCTGCGTACGTGCCTGCTCCGATTCGGTTTTTCGAACAGCATGTCCGTTGTACGCGCTATCACGGTACGTTCAGCACGCCACTGTCCGCGCTATCCTCACGGTGTGTCTTAAATAATTGGGAAATAAGCTGAAACACATGAGAACCAAATAAATAGATATGAAGGGAACGTTTAAGCTGGATTTATTATGGTTCATTACAAAAATATATTACGAAAAAGTAAAAAAGAACACCGATGATGTGGAGGTTTTCAATTTCCAGCGTGTGTGGTTTACGTGCTTAAACCGTTTCGATGTAAAGCGTGAAAGCGGTGTACGTGCTTCCAAAATTTGAACGGATACTTTCCGGCACGAGAGAGTTTAGCGAGATTTTCTTTTACGCGCTTCATCGATATCCACGACGAAAAGAGAGACGAGAATGGAGGTTTCGTATCGATATATGCCTAGCGCGAGCCGCCTCCGTACGTGCTTCCTCTTGTTCGTTTTTCGAACAGCATGTCCGTTGTACGCGCTATCACGGTACGTTCAGCACGCCACTGTACGCGCTATCCTCACGGTGTGTCTTAAATAATTGGGAAATAAGCTGAAACACATGAGAACCAAATAAATAGATATGAAGGGAACGTTTAAGCTGGATTTATTATGGTTCATTACAAAAATATATTACGAAAAAGTAAAAAAGAACACCGATGATGTGGAGGTTTTCAATTCCAGCGTGTGTGGTTTACGTGCTTAAACCGTTTCGATGCAAAGCGTGAAAGCGGTGTACGTGCTTCCAAAACTTGAAACAAGAAACCTTTCCAGCACGAGAGGACTTGCCTTTTACGCGCTTTATCGATACAAAATAGAGAGACCCCGAGGAGGAACGAAACGTTTATATCGATTCGCTCGGCGTGACGCCGCCGTACGTGCCTGTTCCAGTTCGTTTTTCGAACAGCATGTCCGCTGTATGCCCAGCGCGCGCCACTTTACGCGCTATCTCGGTGTTGTGTCGTATAAATAATAATATATTTATATATAAAAAAAAGGGAACGTTTAAGCTGAAAAATGAAAGACGACACACAATAACAAACAGCGTGCTTGTTACGCGCTTATACCGATGGGGACCGATTTTTCGATCCGAGCGTGCGTGGTTTACGCGCTTCTTACAGCGGTGTTTACGTGCTTCCAAAACTTTTGAACCGGAGAAATCATTATTTCGGCATGAGTGGATCGGCGTTTTTTACGCGCTTACGTCGATATGCGTTTCATTCGAATCCGGCATTGAGGTGTGGAGGATTCGTAATAAAATCGAAGAGAGAGGAGAGAGGAGAATTATAATAGAGAATTGTGAGTCTTAACGTCGATCGGTCGTTGTTAAATTAAAGCGAAGCGCCGTCGAACGTAGAAAGACCCAATTGCGAATAAATTGGCTTTAAGAAATGAAATAAATTCTTTAAGCTCCCTGGTTGATCCTGCCAGTAGTCATATGCTTGTCTCAAAGATTAAGCCATGCATGTCTAAGTACATACCGAATTAAGGTGAAACCGCGAATGGCTCATTAAATCAGTTTTGGTTTCTTAGATCGTACAGCAACTTTACTTGGATAACTGTGGTAATTCTAGAGCTAATACATGCAAACCAGAATTCCACCCAGAGATGGGAGGAA
>CAMAOC010000003.1:1082500-1102500 GCA_945859555.1 Megachile ligniseca
CCGTAGCGTATAAAAAAGTTTCGACTCTCCCGGGACGTCGTCTAACTGTTGAATGGGTACCGCACGATCATCTTTGAAAACACACAAAAGTCGTCGTAACAAGAATGTTAATCTGAACCATAAAGGAAAATCTGAACATTCTCAAATATATATATATATATATATATATATATATATATATATATATATATATATACATAAATGAATCTGTCGCGTGTTCTACCGGCAGAAGGTTCGTTATGTAAAATATAAATAAAAAAGAGATCGTATGCATGGTGTACCCGTCCGTTGCGACGTCTGAGTTAAAGGGAGGAGAGAATCGAAATTGTTAAATAGATACGCGCCAAGGGAAGCGAGAGATTCGGAGAAGTAGAAGAGGTGAAGGTAACAACCTCGAAATTTCTTATCGGACTTTCCTTTCTATATTTTTTATTCTTGATTCGTGTTGCGTACTCTCTCGCCTTTTGTGTTCTTGGACACGGGAACCCCCCTAGCCCTAGCCTCTTTCTATTTTGTGTTAAACGAGATAAAAAGAAGGTCGAAATAGAGTTTTATACGGAGGCTATTTATGTGGGGGGTCCGGGTAACCGATGGAAATCGAACCACGAAACCGCTCGACGAACGAAGTCGCCGTTTCACGAGTCCGCCTGCTTGCGACGGACGATATGGTTAGCGTATCGCTTACGGACCGGCCGAGATGCGAATCGATAGCGTAGTCTCCTTCGTTGGTAGACCGATCTGACGCCGGTCATGGAGTCCGTATCGAATCTCGCGATTCCTACCAAGACGTCCAATATATGCAAGCAGCGAATAGGAGACTCTGTTACGCGCGGCAGCGCGTTTCGTATTTTCCACGGTTTTTGAATGACTTTGTCACCCGAACCACGACCGAGAAAACTCGCCGTACGAAGAGAAACGTGCCACTGGGCGTTTCATCGACGGTTCGTAGTTTTATACGGTATATCATATCCCGTCCATGGACGTTATCGTGTCGTCTATCAACCGTTAAATCGGCGTCGTTCGCTCGGGTAAATCGATAAACAGAGCAACGACGAGACGACGTCCGAATACCGATACTTCGTCTTGCGCTTGGATTTGGAGTTAGTATTCTATGGACAATCGAACGAATTTATATACCAGGTTAAATCACATACATACTGGTTTGAGACGCTGAGTTGAATTTGAATGAAAATTTTTATACGATTACCCTGAACGGTGGATCACTTGGCTCGTGGGTCGATGAAGAACGCAGCTAATTGCGCGTCAACGTGTGAACTGCAGGACACATGAACATCGACATTTCGAACGCACATTGCGGTCCACGGATACAATTCCTGGACCACGCCTGGCTGAGGGTCGTTTATATAACGAAAGACTGCTTGCGTTTGCCTTTATTAGCATAACGTTCTCTCTTCATTGTTAAATTTTTTTCGTTCCCGCCGTCGTTCGACTAGATAAATTATAAAACTGTTAAACGCCGAAAAGTCGAACGTTTCGGAGCGGGATCGATGGTCGAACGCGAGAGAGAGAAGAACTTGCGAAATTGGCGGAAAACGTACGAGCGATGGTTGGACATTTCGTCGGCGTTTGACGCGGAGAATGTTAAATAGAACGTCCGTATCGCCCTCTCGTTGCTCGTGTTTTTTTTTACTACAGGCGACAGGAGAACTTTTCTATATCTCGCAATTCCTAGTATTAGGATCTTCTCGGCGGAATGCGCTTATTTTGCGGCCTGCGTGAGTCGTGGTTTCTAGTTAAACCCCTAAAAGGAAACTATATACGACCGCCCGCGAAAAGAGCGCTCTCGAGTCGAAACTCTAACTACAGAAGGACATTTAGACGAGAGAAGAAACGATTCTTCGCCCTGTGTGAAAAATTGTAGACACACCAATTGAATGAAGCCGAGAGTAGAGCGTGTATTACGGCGTTTCTCCGCGCTCCCGACGTTGTCCGAAATGATTGTCGATTTTTTCGACGGTGCGAAAGTTTTAAACAACGAGGAAAGTTAAAAATTATAAACGTGCGACAAGGAAGCTCTCTCGGGTTAAATATATGATAACGAGATCGTAGCTTCGCCACGTTTTTTTTTAACATGCACACGCACAGATCGCTTCGTTGTCGTTGATAGAAGCGGAAGACCGCGCGATCCCAATGTGGTTCCGGTCGTCCAGTCCTCGAAGCTCGTTGAGCCGGACGGACGTTGAAAACCCCGGACCGATCGAACGATAAATTATTTATTTGGGATCGTCTTGCGAGAGTCTCGCTTCATTGTTGTTCGTGTGTTAAATTTCTTTTATCGAACAACGGTTGAACGCAAATGAACAACGACATTTACCCCGAAGATATCGATCTCGAAGCGCACGAAAACGGAAATTGGCGCAACGACGTCCGCGTCGCCTCTTTCTTTTCTTTTATTCCTCCTTTGATGTGCTCGTGTTTCATCGAACGATAAAATACACACGACGAAGGTGTTACCCACGCACTTTAAAAATGGGATTTTTTTTTCCTTTAACCCTTTCTCTGGACCATGATACGTCTCACCGGATGGTTAACTTGGATGTCTCTGGCATTCTCGCCCTTTTCGAATTTTTGGGATTTTGCGTCGGAACGCGACAGCAGAGAGAAACGTTTCGGACGATGCGTCTTTACGGTTTATCGACGAGCGAGTCGAGAGCGACCGGACGTTGTCGTCGTCGTTTTTTTTTTTGTCGTAGTCTCCGCCTGCCCGAACGAAAATGCGGCGTTTTAAGTGCCTATTTGTTTTCGAACAAGATAGACGGGACACCGAGCTTTAATTTGGCTCGTACGTTACCTTCGAGTTAAGTAGTTGATGGTCCGAAGGAGAAAAAAGTTGGTTATCGAACGATACAAGGAAAAAAATCGAACGATATAATCCCTAGATAAACGAGAAGTGGCGGTGGTGTAACAATACCTTTCGTATTACGTGTCGAAACCGAAAAGAGCGTACATCGAATATATAATATATTTTTATAAAGGATGGAACGATAAAGAAAAGTTTTTAAAAAGTATTAGAGGGGCACGGTAAGAGACGTCTCGAACGAGCGTTTTTATTTTTTCCGTTCGCGTTTTCACCGTGCGTGTTGTATTCTCTTGTTGACAACTTGCGAAATGATAATATTTCGACGACCTCAGAGCAGGCGAGATTACCCGCTGAATTTAAGCATATTAATAAGCGGAGGAAAAGAAACTAACTAGGATTTCCTTAGTAGCGGCGAGCGAACAGGAATGAGCCCAGCACTGAATCCCGCGGTTAACGCCGTTGGGAAATGTAGTGTTCAGGAGGATCCGTTTATCCCGAGACATCGAATCGCGTCCAAGTCCATCTTGAATGGGGCCACTTACCCATAGAGGGTGCCAGGCCCGTAGCGACCGGTACGCGTCTCGGGTGGATCTCTCCTTAGAGTCGGGTTGCTTGAGAGTGCAGCCCTAAGTGGGTGGTAAACTCCATCTAAGGCTAAATATGACCACGAGACCGATAGCGAACCAGTACCGTGAGGGAAAGTTGAAAAGAACTTTGAAGAGAGAGTTCAAGAGTACGTGAAACCGTTCAGGGGTAAACCCGAGAAACCCAAAAGATCGAATGGGGAGATTCATCGTCAACGACGCTGGCTCCCGCGTTGGTGCGCTAGTGCCCCGGATGGTCCCGTTACGGCGGGCTCCCATCGGCGTGGGCACACCACCCGCGGTGAATGTTCCGGCGAAGTAGTCGTGCACTTCTCCCCTAGTAGAACGTCGCGACCCGTTGCGTGTCGGTCTAAGGCCCGAGGCGAAGACTGTCCGTCGCTAATTAGCGTTCGTGACAGCCCCTTGGATGCCCGGCCGACTGCGCGACGGTACTCAGACGGTATCGGGCCGCAAAATTGTCGAACGCATTGCGTCCAGGACCGCCGCAAGCTCGTTCCAGTCTAGATGCCGGATGTACGGACTCTGTGCCGTACCCGGGCCTGGCGGGCTGTTAGCAGGTGGAGTCCTTGGACTGGCCAAACTTTGAATTACCGGTCGGCGACGCTATTGCTTTGGGTACTCTCGGGACCCGTCTTGAAACACGGACCAAGGAGTCTAACATGTGCGCGAGTCATTGGGATTTGATAAACCTAAAGGCGAAATGAAAGTGAAAGTCGTCCGTGAAGTCGACTAAGGGAGGATGGGCCTCGTTACGATTAGGCCTCGCACTCCCGGGGCGTCTCGTTCTCATTGCGAGAAGAGGCGCACCTAGAGCGTACACGTTGGGACCCGAAAGATGGTGAACTATGCCTGGTCAGGACGAAGTCAGGGGAAACCCTGATGGAGGTCCGTAGCGATTCTGACGTGCAAATCGATCGTCGGAACTGGGTATAGGGGCGAAAGACTAATCGAACCATCTAGTAGCTGGTTCCCTCCGAAGTTTCCCTCAGGATAGCTGGCACTCGACTCGAACGCATGACGAGTCTCATCTGGTAAAGCGAATGATTAGAGGCCTTGGGGCCGAAACGACCTCAACCTATTCTCAAACTTTAAATGGGTGAGATCTCTGGCTTGCTTGAATAATCATGAAGCCACGAGATATAAAATTGATAAAATTTTACTTGGATCAGAGTGCCAAGCGGGCCAATTTTGGTAAGCAGAACTGGCGCTGTGGGATGAACCAAACGCAGAGTTAAGGCGCCTAAGTCGACGCTTATGGGATACCATGAAAGGCGTTGGTTGCTTAAGACAGCAGGACGGTGGCCATGGAAGTCGGAATCCGCTAAGGAGTGTGTAACAACTCACCTGCCGAAGCAACTAGCCCTGAAAATGGATGGCGCTGAAGCGTCGCGCCTATACTCCGCCGTCAACGGCAAGTGCGCAATGAACGGGATTTATCCCGTTCTCCATGAAGCCTTGACGAGTAGGAGGGTCGCGGCGGTGTGCGCAGAAGGGTCTGGGCGTGAGCCTGCCTGGAGCCACCGTCGGTGCAGATCTTGGTGGTAGTAGCAAATACTCCAGCGAGGCCCTGGAGGACTGACGTGGAGAAGGGTTTCGTGTGAACAGCCGTTGCACACGAGTCAGTCGATCCTAAGCCCTAAGAGAAATCTAATGTTGATGAGGTGTCCTAAAATTCACGCTTGTCGAACGCAAATGAAAAACATACGTACGCTCGCACGCACGTACGCGCGCAAAAGGCAAAAAACACATAGAAACAAATTGCAGTTAAATGAAAATTATATACGTCGCCGTCGTTTTTGGTGTCCTAATCCTCCGCTCGAACGATATGACCATTTTTATGATAAATTTAATAAAGTCGAACGCCGAAAAAAAATGGTCGCGGATCGGATCGATGGATCCTTCTCGATGTGTTGCGACGATGTCGAACGCCTGAAAGCGATTTTTTCTATTTTTTGCTTGGTTAAATTTACAAACTGTCGAACGCAAGTCGTGTCGTCGTTGCGTCGCTGAAGCGTCGTTGTTTATTTTTTTTTGCGTGATTTGGGAAGAAACACACCCATCGGGCGAAAGGGAATCCGGTTCCTATTCCGGAACCCGGCAGCGGAACCGCATACCAATCGGGCCCTCGTAAGAGTGTTCGTCGGGGTAACCCAAAATGACCTGGAGACGCCGTCGGGAGATCTGGGAAGAGTTTTCTTTTCTGTATAAGCGTTCGAGTTCCCTGGAAACCTCTAGCAGGGAGATAGGGTTTGGAACGCGAAGAGCACCGCAGTTGCGGCGGTGTCTGGATCTTCCCCTCGGACCTTGAAAATCCAGGAGAGGGCCACGTGGAGGTATCGCGCCGGTTCGTACCCATATCCGCAGCAGGTCTCCAAGGTGAAGAGCCTCTAGTCGATAGATTAATGTAGGTAAGGGAAGTCGGCAAATTGGATCCGTAACTTCGGAATAAGGATTGGCTCTGAGGAGCGGGGCGTGTCGGGCTTGGTCGGGAAGTTGGCCTGGCTGACGTGCCGGGCCTGGGCGAGGTGAACGGTTGGCGACTTCGTGTCGCGTCCCGGGATCCGAGCTCGGTCCCGTGCCTTGGCCGCCAATGGATCTTCCTTGCTGCGAGGCTTCTTGTGACGGCTTCGGCCGTCCTTTTCGCCTCTTCGGCCGCCATTCAACGCTTAGCTCAGAACTGGCACGGACTAGGGGAATCCGACTGTCTAATTAAAACAAAGCATTGCGATGGCCCTCAAGGGTGATGACGCAATGTGATTTCTGCCCAGTGCTCTGAATGTCAACGTGAAGAAATTCAATTAAGCGCGGGTAAACGGCGGGAGTAACTATGACTCTCTTAAACATGGCGTGACGTGTTCGTAGGAGCTCCGCAGTTAAGTCAAGTTTAAAGTGGTAAAAAGTGCGATATATCGGTTAAATACAGTACTAAAGTGTAGAACTAAGGATTCTGGACAAAATGATATATAAATTATAAGTGACAATCTAGTGTAATAAACAGAAATAGTGAAAAATATGTGTTGACCGTTGTGCGAGCACGTGTTAGCATATAAAATTTTGACAGACTATTTGTACGTTAAAAGGAACAGAGACATATGAACATTATATATCAGTGTGTGTGTGAATTTTTTCCGCATCGATTGATATATATATATATATGTGATTAGTGATAAAATAAACGTTTAATTGAAGTTTTAATAAATTAAGAAACACGTGCTCGGTGGTAGCCATATTGCGGAAGAGCTCAGGACTGTATCAACAAAAAGACCTTAGTGGGGCCCGCTGAGTACCGTATTATTAGGGTGCTAAAAGGGGCGCAAGAACTGAAAAATTTAGAAAACGATTTTTCTCGAGACTTTTACTATTTTTCCCGTAAAGGCTCCAATAAATAGTGTGTGTTAATGTATAATTAATGACAATCTATTAAATATTTACAGAGTTATAATTAAACAAATATACGAGGCGAGAAGACACTTAGTTCCCGTGAAGACCGATAGATGGCGCCAGTATAGTTCAGAAGAAACTCAATAGATGGCAGCGTTGTTCCTGCGAGCTGTTCTTACTGACTAACCGGGTGTCCTGAAAATAAGGATAAGGAACGTTTTACATAAAAGCATATATTTTATAGATTTAATTAGTTATTAAGTTACAATTTAAACTGAATACTAATTGATTATCTGTTTTAGACGTATTAGTAATAAAATAAACGAACAATTGAAGCGAAATAAACCAAAAAAGCGCAACTACGGATTAAGAGATATATACATCGACCTTGTTGGATGACGGGACTGCATACCAGCATACCGGGTGTCCAGAAAACAACAATCAAGGGACGTTGTACCTATATATAAAAGAAAAATAGTATAAATAAGTAAATTAAATAAGTCTAAACGATTAAGAAGGCTAGAATATAGAATATAGTTATTAGATATTAATGTTTGTTCACTGTACTAATTGTATATTATTGTAAATAGGAATATAGAAGAACAGAATTGTAATTACTTACCTCGATGCCGCATACGGGGGTGGCTTCGACCCCCACCAAGGGGAAGAAGAGAATGGCTATCGCCTCACCTACGAGTCCTATGACAAGCAGCTCCGACGACTCAATGGAACAACCTGAGAAAGAAAAATTTGAATTACCAATCGACATTCAATATTTTGACACAATAGAAATGGATATCAAGAGCCATTTATACAATGTTAAGGTGTCAGCACCAGTAAAGGAGCCTGCTAAACGTACCCAAGCGGTGGATGAAGCAGTGAGTTACCTATATCAAGCGTACAACAAAGTAACAAGAGCATACATACAACTAGCAGCCAAAATAAACGAAATGGAAGCAACAAAGAAACAATTAATAGAACAAGTACAGCAAGGAAATACAAGAGCAGATCAGGAAGTCTTTCAAGAGGACATGCACACCAAAATACAGGAGATCAAGAAAACAATGATACAGGAAGTAACGGAAGTATTAAAAGAGGAAATAAATAATTCAGTAAAGAAACATATGACCAATGTAACACAAACCTCGAAAGAGCCTCCAAGGTCCTACGCATCAGTGATGGCGAAAGGCATAACCCTGAAAACAAATACAGGCGAGACAAAAGTTATTACCAGCGACTTAACCGAATTTTTAATTATACCTACCGATAACAACCCTAAAGGATATAAATCCTCAAGCGATATTAAAAAGGCCCTGAAAGAGAAAATAAATCCGAATGAATTCAACCTAAGAGTGAATCATCTAATAACGTTAAATTCACTAGCGGTTAGAATATTAGCAAAAACTGTGGATCTGGATAAATTAAGTGAATCGCAACAACTACGGAGTATAGGGCTAAGGATAAAAGGAAAAGAAAAATTGAAACCGAGACTTCTAATAAGGGATTTTCCGACAAACATAGCATTTGCAGATATAACTAAAACTGTAGCTGAAGCGTTAAATTGTGATAACGATAAAAAAGAAATTAGGACATTAACGGAATTTACTAACAAGGACAAGAGATATAAAAGTGTCATATTAGAAGTTACGCCTCAAATTAGGATTAAATTATTATCGCATGGTAGATTATATATTAACTACGAGTCCTGCAGGGTAGAAGATTATATTAGAGTTTTACAATGCTACAAATGCTTAAAGTTTAACCACACGGCGAAGAATTGTACGGCATCTGCCCCTGTGTGCGGTCACTGTGGTGGTGAGCATGACTCAAGGGAATGCAAACAAAAGGAGAAAAGTAAATGCATAAATTGTGACAGAAGTGGTATAGTGGATAATAAGCACTCAGCATTAGATTTTAGAATATGTCCGATTCAAATTAGAAAAAGAAATGACTTAGCAAGGAGCATAGAATACGAAACACCTAAATAGGGAGTCGTAGATACGATGGGCTTAGGGGGAGGCTCGACAACCTGCCGGGGCCTTCCCAGGCTCCCCCAAGCCCCGCACAAACGCAAACCGGCCGCAGAACATCTTGCGATAACCAACTAAGTAGTCAAAACGCTTCTCGACGAGCACAATCCACTGCTAATGATTTACAAAACAATTTTAATATGAATGGGGGCATCACTATGCCACCATGCAGTGGAGCTCCGCGTAACCCTTCCCCTCCTTAAGAAAGGTTTTCATCTAATGAAAGAACCGAGAATACCAACCTCTGAAGGAATCCGGAAACCAGACATAGTAGCGACAAAAGATGAGCAGATAACTGTAATTGATGTCCAAATAGTATCAGGATACCGGAGTTTAAATCAGGCACATGAGAAAAAGAAAAATTATTATGCAGACAATCATGATATAAAAAGGTATTTAGCACAACTACTTAACTCTAATCCCAATAGAATTGCATTTTCCACAGCCACGATATCCTGGAGAGGCATCTGGTCCAGTCAATCACACGGATACCTGAAAAGTATGGGAATCACAAAAATGGAAATGAAAGGGTTAACAACTAGAGTACTACTAGGATCTTACCTGAATTTCGCCAGATTCAATAAGATGACCGCGGTCCGGATGCACCATTTATGGCCATTCAGAAGAAGACGTTCGAATTAAGCAGCACCTGAAAAAAAAAAAAAAAAGAAAAAAAAAAATATATTTTAAGAAATAACATAATTTAATTAGAGCAATATTAATATAACAGCAATATACTTACCTAGTACTTAAATTCGGCATCTGCAAAAAAAAAAAAAAAAAAAAAAAATGTTATATAGTTTAGATAGAGTTAGAAGAAGTTAATACCAAGATATGAGTGACAACAGATTAATGCGCTCCTATTAATACTATGCTATACTTACCGTTAAGATTTATTCACCATAAATAATGTAAAATGAATGTATGAGAGCTACCACCAACTATTTTTTTTTTATATATCTTTAGTTATCAATTATGTAACTTATATTTCTCTTTCTTTTGTTTTCCTCTTTTACTTTTACTTATGATTCGTTATTATTATACTACTTTATTTATCTTTATCTAACATCTCCTTTTTTGATGTCATTATTTTGTTTCTTTTTATGCTTTTCTGCTACTTTTTATTTTTCTTTATATTCTACCCCCCGATATGCGTGCGTATTATATTTTTTGTAACCGTCTCCATGCGGAATCATGGATAATAAGTTTACTTGAATAAACTATGTTACTAGCCAAATGCCTCGTCATCTAATTAGTGACGCGCATGAATGGATTAACGAGATTCCCAATCTGTCCCTATCTAGGGATCCGCCATCTTGGATTAGCCGAGTGCAGACGTGCTTCGCGTCGCTCCGTGTTAATTTCGAGTTTTCAGTGGAAATTTCTTCAGGAATTTTATTCCGAGTGTTTCGAAGTGTGCTGTTAGTTACTGTGAACATTTAGAGACATAAGGTTCGGTGCAGAATTGTGTTTTGGTGAAGATATCGGCGAAAAACCTCGCCGGTGGCTTTGGGCGTGGCCCGTCAACGACGCCACACTCCCAGAACGTGATTTGAGCGAACTGACTAGTGTTCCAGTAAGAAAACTGCAGCCCACTGGTTCCAGGAGTTGCAGAGGACCCTCTGAACTGCTGTGAAGCCGGAGTAACGGTGAGTATTTAGAAATAAGAGTAGATTTTAGTAAAATTACAGAGTATAGGTTAGGACGCCATATTGGCGTCCATCTTGGACGCTAGCGAGCGACGCGCGACCGAAGCGCCACCTGCCAGGGCCGCCGCGCGGACCCTGGAGAGAGACCACCGCTCGGCCATGGAAGCGCGCGCGAATTTAAAGATGGAAATGGAAGAAGACATTTCCGACGCCGAGATAATGGACTGTCTGGAGGAGATGAAGCGGAGACGTCAAGAACGTAAACGCCGAATCTCGCAAAGCAGCGACCAGGAGCCTCAGAAAAAGAGAAACGAGGACAAAAAGGCACCGGCGAAGAAATCTGCCTCCAAACCGACCCCAATCGCGACCTCCACCCCAACCTCCGCCTCACCCCCACTCCCGCCCCCACCCCCACCCCCGACCCCCGCCCAACATGAGACCACAAAACAGCCACCCAAAGCCACCGAGACGAAGAAAATGCCGGGAATGGACACAGAACGCCGCAGCCCAATCTTCGTCATCAAAGACAAAGCCGAGGCGATCTACAGAAGTCTTCTCGGAGTTATCACGCCTGAATACGGAGTAGAAGCCCCAACCGGGAAATATATTACCGCGAAGCTGGACAAATTCCATAGCCTCCTGCAGGAAGCACTTCTGCTCAACAGTAATCTGGAAGGCCGTCTCCAAGCACTTCAAGAGCAAAGAAAGGCAGACGAAACCACGAAAGCTGCGCAGATTTCCCCCACCGCACAACCAACCGCAATGACCTATGCCGAGCGCCTAGGAATTAGATCAAAGGCAGCGTCGCTGTCAACACAGAAGCAGAGCCCCCCGAATGTTGTCGTCATTAGACCCACAGACACTGCAAAATACACGAGCAGTGACGCAACAAAACAGGCAGTTGTCAGTCTCGTGTCACCTAAAGATAGCAATCTGCAGGTGAAAAATGTTCGCCGCGTACAAGGCAGTGCGATCATAGTAGAGACCGCAAGCAGGAGCAACGTCGAGTCTCTCCTCCGGAACGAGAAACTGAAGGCAGCCGGGCTACAGGTTGACGTACCGTCAAAGAAGAGCCCGCGAATAATAGTGTACGACGCACCAAAAAGAGAAAAGGACGACGAGATCTTACAGGCCATGATTGACCAGAATATGTCAACCGAAGAAGCGCAAAAACTCCGCAACCAAATGAGGATCGTTTTCAAAACGAATAGCAGACGAAATAAGGATAGCTGCAATCTAGTATTGGAAGCATCGAGAGAAGTTCGAGATTTACTCGTCAAAAAGGAGCGTCTGTACATAATGTGGCAGTGTTGCCAAGTCAGAGACTACGTTGCTGCAACCCGCTGCTACAAATGTCAGGGTTTCGGCCACACTGCTAAATACTGCAGAGCAGAGAATGAAGTCTGTGGTCATTGTGCTAACGCAGGGCACAACTTCAACAACTGCCCGAACAAGGCTAAGGAACCAACCTGCGTGAATTGCAAAAAAGCGTCGAAGCCACATAACCACGCAGTAACCTATAAAGAGTGCCCGGCGCACGTAGCAGCATTAAATCAGGTACTGTCTCGAACTGATTATGGACAGTAATCTTAACGTAACGCAAAATCGGATCGCGCAGGACGCGCCGAGCAAAGCCACCACGGGAGTTAGAATACTGCAACTGAACGCACAGCGCTCGGTTGCAGTAATGGGAGAAATTCGCCAACTCGTCGCTGAAAAACATCTAGACATCCTGCTCCTGCAGGAGCCGTACACTACACAGCAAGGCTCGACTTTCTCTATTGGCGGTTTAGGTTCCGTAGCGCGGGTGGCAGCTGCACGGTCGCAACCTCCGGGAGCGGCTGTTGTAATCTGCAACCCAAGCTTCGACGCGATTTATGTCTCGCAGCTTAGTACCACCCACTGCGTATGCGTGGAAGTACTAACACCCGGTTTTTCGTTCTACGTCGTCTCGTGCTATTTTCAGTTTAGCGACGATATCGAAGAACATCTCAGGCACCTCGAAGTGGTGTTTCATTCCCTGAGGGGTGAGAGAATAATTGTTTCCCTAGATGCTAATGCAAGGTCGTCACTCTGGGGTCCCCAGAGCACCGACGAAAGAGGCGCCCTATTCGAGGGGCTCATCCGAGCATTCAGCATGGAAGTTGTGAATGATACTTCGCAGCCGCCGACCTATTGGACGCCGAGGGGGTCATCGTTCATCGATGTCACTCTGGCGTCCCCCTCCATGCTTCGTTCCGTCGGAAGCTGGAGGGTGAGGAGCGACTGGACGAATAGCGATCACAACGCCGTGGATATCGGGCTAAGGGTACCGAAAGCCGCCTCGGCTGAACGGTGTACCGCGAACACTCGGTTTGACACTAGTCGAGCCGATTGGGAGCTCTACGCCGGAAAGCTGAACGATCTCTCCGGATCGAGGCTCGAGCCCCTGTCGCTCGAATCCGCGGAAGAGGTTGAAAACATGGCGGTGATTCTCACCGAGGTCATAATTGACTCCTGTCGAGCGTCAATGCCGAAGAAACGTGTTTTCAGAAAATCTAACCCGTGGTGGACGCAGGAACTTACACGGCTCAAGAAGCGCGTGTATCGATATAGAAGAGCATTCCAGCAGGAATCGGATGAACACACTCGCCTCTCGAAGAAGAAGAAATACCGTGAAGCCCTAAAGAACTATAACAAAACAATCAAGCGAACAAAGCGCGAAAGCTGGAGAAAATTCGTCTCCACGGAGGGAAACCAGAAACCGTGGGGAACTGTCTACAAACTCCAGACAAAGAAGATTCGTGTAGAGGGGGTGTTGAGCACCCTAAACCGCGAGAGTGACCACACAGTGAGTCTGGAAGAGACCGCAAAGGTCCTACTCGACGCCCACGTTCCCGAAGATATCGTAGAAAACGATACCCCCGCGCAGCGGATCATTAGAGAAAGCATAAACTCTGCTCCGGATACGGAAGACACTCCTTCCTTCACGGAGGAGGAAGTTGTAGCAGCCGTTAGGAGTTTTAAGAACAACAAGGCGCCAGGACCGGATCTCATTGAGGTTCGCGTCCTGAAGACAGCCGTTCGGACAATCCCCGAACAAATAACCCGACTGTTCAACGGATGCCTCCGGTGGGGTGTCTTCCCATCAGTGTGGAAAGAAGGATCCCTCCGAATCCTCCTGAAGGGAGAGGATAAGGATGAAAGGGACCCTAAATCTTACAGGCCTATTTGTCTCCTCTCCGTCGTAGGTAAACTCTTCGAGAAACTTCTCAAGAAACGACTACACCAGACGGCGTTGGCGCCGGGACAGATCTCCGGCAGACAATTCGGGTTTACGCCCGGAAAGTCGACGGAGGACGCCATCGTGGAGTTGCGTCGGGCGGTCGATGCTTCACAGCACCGATACGTTACGGCGCTGCTCTTCGATATCTCGGGCGCCTTTGACAACGTCTGGTGGCCTCTAGTATTAGATAGTCTTCGGAAAAAACGGTGCCCGCGAAACGTATATGAGGTAATCTGTAATTATTTCAGCGATCGTCGGGTATCTATAAAAGTTGCGTCAGGAAAGGTTACCAAGCGGGCCACGAGGGGCTGCCCCCAGGGCTCGGTCCTCGGTCCGGACTGCTGGAACCTTATGTTCGATGGCCTCATTGCCCTTCTCGAATCGTTAGGTTTTCAGGTTATTGCGTATGCAGATGACCTGCTCGTCGTCGTGTGCGGCGACAGCAGGCGAGAAATTGAAATTATTGGCCAACGCGTAGTGAATTTAATCTTGGAATGGTGTTCTTCGGCCAAACTCGAGATCTCAGCTCGCAAAACTGAGGCAATTGTCCTCAGGAGCGGCTGGATCAAGAGGGCCCCGATAGGCCGACGGGGAGGAGCCCGCCCAGACAGGAAACGGAAAACTGTTCGAAATAAGAAAGCCGATCTGACAAGCAGACCGCCAAGCATTAAAATAAGCGACTCAAATATCAAGTTTAAAAAGTCAGTGCGATATCTAGGCGTGCATTTCGACACTGGCATGGGGGTACACACCCACTGCCAATACCTAGACGCTAAAATGGGGCCTCTATTCGCCCCATAAGTTGAGTAGGCTAGCGAGATGTCAGTGGGGACTCCGCTTCGATGCTCTCTCTGTAATTTACAGAGGAGTCTTCGTCCCGGTCGTGACCTACGCCGCTGCCGGATGGAGCGATCTGTGTACGGATGGAGACCTGAAGACGCTCCGCTCTCTGCAGCGCCGGACTCTGATCTCGGTGACTTCAGCCTATCGTAAGTCATCGTGGGACGGCCTGTGCGTTGTTGCGGGCGTGGAACCCATTGACATTCTCCTAGAAAAATATAGGGCCTTCTTCTGTCTCCGTAGGGGAGAAGAAGCAAACATAGGTCAGACGCTTATTCCAGCCGGTCTGGAAGACGCGAAAAATCGCGTGTCCGAAGAGGTGTACAACGTTTGGCAATCCCGATGGGAATCTTCCCCAAAGGGCCGAACAACGTACACCTTCTTCCCAGATATCCGACATAGATTAGAGTCGATATGGGTAAAACCGAACTATTACACCACGCAGGTTCTCACAGGTCACGGCAACTTCAGGTACCGCCTCTTTAGGTACTGTGTTGTCGATGACGAG
The DNA here is from genome assembly GCA_945859555.1 of Megachile ligniseca. Classification (NCBI taxonomy): domain Eukaryota; kingdom Metazoa; phylum Arthropoda; class Insecta; order Hymenoptera; family Megachilidae; genus Megachile; species Megachile ligniseca. The sequence continues at coordinate 1,097,600 of CAMAOC010000003.1, forward strand.
GCCTGTGTGTGTGGCGCGGAAGTTGATACTGTGGGGCACTTCCTTCTGGAGTGCCCAATTTTCGACCCACAAAGAGAGGCCCTACGTGATATTGTCCCGTCTGGTCAGTGGAGCTGGCCGGAGGCGGCACAATTCTTCGTGTCGTCACCAGAAGCCTTCTCTCTACTGGCCGAATTTTGCGCCGAAACATTATACATCAAAAATCATCTCGAACCCCGGGACACAGAAGAGGACACCGAAGTATGAAAAACAGTAAACAACGAGACGTACTTCCGTATTTATTTATTTATTCACTTTCTTTTTCAGGCAAAATTTCTATTTTCAGGCAAAAGTATAAGCGAGAGTGTAAACTCTATGAATAAATGATATGTGTAAATTGTACATGCGAATGAATGTAAGTGTGTCAGTGTGTGTGTGCGTGTGAGTGAGTGTACGTATGTACGAAACCCATCCCCAATCCCGCCCCCCAACACCATCCCGCTTTCCCGTCGCCCCAAACAGGGTCTTGGCGTGCGTACAGGCGTGTACGCAGCGAATCCGCCTCCCCGTGGTCCCCGTGGACGCGGTTACCAACTCCGGTTGGTACCGTGACCAAAGGATTCGCTCGCAGTAACGGCCCTGCGACGCCCTGGATTTTTCCGAGCCCGTTCTCTCGGTAGCGGTGAGCGAAGAGTAGATGGCAGTTTAGTTTCGCGTATACCCGATCGGGTGAGGTCGCATATCTGTGTCCGTTCTCGGACGGCCAGATTTACACTAGTTCTGTCCCTATCTAGGCGGCCGAATGGTGCCAGGGTGGCACAAGTCGGACTCCCACCTCCTCGTGGTGGTCGCTGGGATAGAGGCACTCTATGCCCTTCGATACTCGACTTGTCGGGTATCCAAGGGTGAGGGCCTCTATGCTAACGGGAGAACGGCGCCCCAGGGGCTGCAGGTGCCTGTGGCACCTCCAGTATGGGATTAGCGATCCCAGGGTCCCGAGCTTCCTCATACCGTAAGCCTGTGGTCATGTTTCGCAGGAACGGGGGCCTTGCCTTAACCGGCCGGGCTGCGAGGATGTAAACCTCTATAAAAAATACCCTAACCCCAAGCTATGGTGCGTGGTGATGGGGCACCTCCCAGTCCTTGCACTGGGGGGTGGGCTGGTGGGAGCACCAGCCTCTAGCGGCCTCCTCAGGACACCTGGCGACCTCCTGTTGTATTGAGCCTTCTCCCCGGGAAGGGCGTCACCCGGGGAGTGACATACGTTCGTCCCTACTCGTGGGAATCACATGGATTCATATGTAAAACTTGGGGATTTGAAGGGGGGTAAAGACGAGGGAGGAGATGGGTCAGCGTCTAGTACGCGAGGCCGTGCGCCTGGGGCCAAGGGCAAAAAGTTTGGCTCGCGTAGTTTAAGTCCGCGGAAGCGTACTAAACGCAATGAGGAGATGGAGGAAGTGACGATGGAGGAAGAAGAAGGAGAGGAAAGGGAACTCCGGGCGATGCGGAAGGTTAGTGAAAAGTTGAGGAAATTTTTGCTGACCGAAGCTAACCGTGTTTCAAAAGTAGCGACTGAATTTATTTTAAATTGTGTTGGTGAATATGAAGGATGCATGATGGGAATGATCGGAAGGAATGAAAGGCTGATTGGACGACTAGAGGAAAGTAGGAAGATGTTGGATGAACGTGTGAGTGTGTCTGAGTCAGCAAGTTACGCGAGTATGGCTGGTAAGAGTGGAACGGTTATGAGTGGGACTGGTATGGGTGAACGGTTGACGAGTGTGAGTGTGACTGAGAAACCTCGAGTGAGGACATTTGCAGTGGTTGTGAAGCCAAAAGATGAAAGTGTGAAAATGACGAGTGAACAGGTGAAAGAAAAGGTGATAAGTAAGGTGAGTGGTGGTTTGAATGTGCGTGTGAAAGCGGTGCGAAAGACTAGAAGTGGAGGACTGGTTATAGAAGCGGCGAGTGCGAGAGAAATGGATATGTTGAAGCAGAGTAAAAAGTTTGATGAAGTAGGGCTCAAGGTGGAGACACCCAAGAGAGTGGGTCCGAAAATGATCGTGTTTGATGTTGAGAATGAAATGACGAATGATGAGCTGATGAATGAGTTGTATGTTAAAAATCTAAAGACTGCAGGTATAACTGAAATGGAATTCAAGGATAGAGTGCGTATTGTGAGTAGGATGAATAAGAAAGGCGCGAATGTGGGCAATATAATAATCGAGGTGTCCAAGAGAATGCGTGATGTGTTGATGACTGAGGAGCGTGTGTATGTTAAATGGAGAGCGTGTAAAGTTAGAGATTTTGTAAATGTTATGAGGTGTTATAAGTGTTTTGCCTTTGGGCACATGATGCGTGAATGTACTGTGAAAGAGAGACTGTGTGAAAAGTGTGGTGAAAGTGGGCATTTGAGAGACAAGTGTAAGAATGCGTGTGTGTGCAGAAATTGTAAGGAAAAAGGCCGAGTGTCTGACCATTCGGTTCTGTCGAGTGAATGTCCAGAGTATGTGCGAATGCTGGAGAGAGAAAAGGCCAGGATAAGTGATGATTAACGGATGTCTGAATGTTTTACAGTGTAATTGTCAGAGAGCATATAGTGTGTTGTGTGATTTGGGCAATGTTATGAATGAGAAGGATGTGAGTGTGGCCCTTTTACAGGAAGTGTATGTGTCGCATGGGTGTGTAAAAGGTCTACCGAGTGGATGGCAAGTGTATGTGTGTGCGGATGACCCTGCCAAAGCGGCAGTGGTCGTTCGGGATGTGAATGTGGAAGTGATGTGTGTACGAGAATTTACGAATGAGTATGGTGTGTGCGTATGGTTGAAGGGAGACTTCGGCGAACTGTATGTTGTGTCTGTGTACTGTAGGTGGGGCTCTAATATTGAGCCCTACCTGGCATATATGGAGAGTGTGAAAGAGTATGTAAGAGGAAAGCGTGTGTTATTCGGGATGGATGCAAATGCGACCTCGCCCTTGTGGTATAGCAAGGGTGGGGGGCGCAGTAGAGAGAATGAGATGCGTGGTAGGATTCTGGAAGAGTGGGTATTAACGAATGGCATGATTGTGTTGAATGAGCCGAGTATGTATTATACATTCTCGGGAGTGACAGGGCAGAGTGACATTGATGTCACTCTGATGAATGATTCGTTAGCCAGGTGCCACCTTGAATGGGAAGTGAAGAATGACTGGGGTATAAGTGACCATAATGTGATATTAATAAAGTTGATGTATGGTGAGAGTGAGCTGAATGCCTTGGATGTACGGAAGGGATGGATATGCAAGGATGTGGACTGGGAAGGATATATAAATGACCTGAAGGAGTTTGCGTTGATGTATGGACAGGATGTATGTAATGAAACAAATGTGGATAGAATGCTTGACTATTTGATGCACTGGATCCAGGGCTCGAATGACAAGAGGATGAAACGGAGGATGAAAATGAATGACAGAAAGACAGTATGGTGGACGGATGAATTGAAAAGAATGAAAGCAAATGTGCGAAAGAGCAGAAAATCATGGCAGAAAGCGAAAAGAAGACGAAGCGAGGATGTTGATGTGCGACTGAGAACGTATAAAAGATTGATGAGAGAGTATAAGAATGAGCTGTGTAGAGTGAAAGAAGAGTGTTGGCGAAAGTTTGTTAGTGAGTCGTCGAACCTGGATCCATGGGGCCCTGTATACAGGATATGTAGAGGTAAGAATGCGAGGGAGAAAATGAGTTCATTGAATGTTGCCGGTGTGAATTATTCCACATGGAGAGAATGTGCAGAAGTGTTGTTGGAATGTTTCTTCCCAGTGTCGAGTGTTTCGGAGCGAGTAACTGGTATGGAAGAGAGTATGAATGAGATGGAAGAGTTTGATTGGAATGAAGTGAACGAGGCTGTGATGGCATCGAAGATGGGTAAGGCACCTGGCATGGATGGAATAACTGCGAAAATGTTGCGAATGATTTGGTGTGCGATTCCGGGATGGTTGTTGAGTTTGTATAATGCATGTTTGAAGTACGGTTGTTTCCCGAGTGAGTGGAAGAAAGCGTGTGTGGTTGTTCTGTTGAAGTCTCCTGAAAAGCCGCGAACGGACCCTGCGTCGTATAGACCGATTAGTTTGCTGTCAGTGCTTGGAAAAACGTTGGAACGAATGATGGTTAAAAGGCATGAACGGAGAGTGTGTGATAGTATGGATGAAGCGCAGCACGGTTTTCGCAGGGGACGTTCGACGGAGAGTGCTTGGTTGAAAGTGAGAGAGTATGTGCGTGAGAGTGAGAAGAAATATGTGCTTGGTGTGTTTGTAGATTTCAAAGGAGCGTTTGATAATTTGGAATGGAACAGTGTGATTGATTGGTTGAATGAGACGGGTTGTAGAGAGATGCCGCTCTGGAAAAGTTATTTCCAGGGGCGGATGGCGTGTATGTGTGGTGTGAATGAAGTTGTGTGGAAAGATGTTGTGCGTGGATGTCCGCAGGGGTCCGTCTCTGGTCCATTCCTATGGATTGGGCGGATGGATGGGCTCCTGCGGCGTCTGAGAGAGTGTGGATGTAAATGTGTGGCCTTTGCGGATGATTTGTATTTGATGGTTGAAGGACAGAGCCGAATGGAAATTGAGCGAATCGGAACTGAATGGATGGCGATAGTGTGTGAATGGGGAGCGGAAGTAGGTCTTAGTGTGTCTGTGAGTAAAACGGTAACGATGTTGTTGAAAGGTAGTATGGCTGAAAGTAGACGTCCGATTGTGCGTATGAATGGAATGCCCTTGAAGTATGTGGAAAAGGTGAAATATTTGGGAGTATGGGTGAGTGAGAGAATGCATTTTAAGGTACACCTCGAGTATTTGAGAAAGAAAGTGACGAATGTTGTGGGTGCAATGAGGCGCGTGATGAAGAGAGAATGGGGTATGAGAAGGAAGGCTGTGAGAGTGCTGTA
>CAMAOC010000003.1:1107500-1112500 GCA_945859555.1 Megachile ligniseca
CGAACCGACTATGCGGAACATAAAATTTTCGATATTTTCTTCGTTTATGAATCCGAACGTGCCAAAACCATATAACATTGTTAGAAATACGTTACTCTATCGATTCTATGAGTTTTTGACATAGGTTGTCAGTCATCGGTTCACCGAACCGACTATGCGGAACTTAAAATTTTCGATATTTTCGTCGTTTATGAATCCGAACGTGCCAAAACCATATAACATTGTTAGAAATACGTTACTCTATCGATTCTATAAGTTTTTGATATAGGTTGTCAGTCATCGATTCACCGAACCGACTATGCCGAATGGACTTGGTCACCGTTCGAACTCGGCACCGAACCGACTATGCGGAACTTTCAATTTTCGATATTTTCGTTATTTATGAATCCGAACGTGCCAAAACTATATAGGATTACTAAAAATACGTTACTCTATCGATTCTAAGTGTTTTTTATATAGGTTGTCAGTCATCGGTTCACCGAACCGACTATGCGGAACTTAAAATTTTCGATATTTTCGTCGTTTATGAATCCGAACGTGCCAAAACCATATAACATTGTTAGAAATACGTTACTCTATCGATTCTATAAGTTTTTGATATAGGTTGTCAGTCATCGATTCACCGAACCGACTATGCCGAATGGACTTGGTCGCCGTTCGAACTCGGCACCGAACCGACTATGCGGAACTTTCAATTTTCGAAATTTTCTTTATTTATGAATCCGAACGTGCCAAAACTATATAGGATTACTAAAAATACGTTACTCTATCGATTCTAAGTGTTTTTTATATAGGTTGTCAGTCATCGATTCACCGAACCGACTATGCGGAACATAAAATTTTCGATATTTTCTTCGTTTATGAATCCGAACGTGCCAAAACCATATAACATTGTTAGAAATACGTTACTCTATCGATTCTATGAGTTTTTGACATAGGTTGTCAGTCATCGGTTCACCGAACCGACTATGCGGAACTTAAAATTTTCGATATTTTCGTCGTTTATGAATCCGAACGTGCCAAAACCATATAACATTGTTAGAAATACGTTACTCTATCGATTCTATAAGTTTTTGATATAGGTTGTCAGTCATCGATTCACCGAACCGACTATGCCGAATGGACTTGGTCGCCGTTCGAACTCGGCACCGAACCGACTATGCGGAACTTTCAATTTTCGATATTTTCGTTATTTATGAATCCGAACGTGCCAAAACTATATAGGATTACTAAAAATACGTTACTCTATCGATTCTAAGTGTTTTTTATATAGGTTGTCAGTCATCGGTTCACCGAACCGACTATGCCGAATGGACTTGGTCGCCGTTCGAACTCGGCACCGAACCGACTATGCGGAACTTTCAATTTTCGATATTTTCTTTATTTATGAATCCGAACGTGCCAAAACTATATAGGATTACTAAAAATACGTTACTCTATCGATTCTAAGTGTTTTTTATATAGGTTGTCAGTCATCGATTCACCGAACCGACTATGCGGAACATAAAATTTTCGATATTTTCTTCGTTTATGAATCCGAACGTGCCAAAACCATATAACATTGTTAGAAATACGTTACTCTATCGATTCTATGAGTTTTTGACATAGGTTGTCAGTCATCGGTTCACCGAACCGACTATGCGGAACTTAAAATTTTCGATATTTTCGTCGTTTATGAATCCGAACGTGCCAAAACCATATAACATTGTTAGAAATACGTTACTCTATCGATTCTATAAGTTTTTGATATAGGTTGTCAGTCATCGATTCACCGAACCGACTATGCCGAATGGACTTGGTCGCCGTTCGAACTCGGCACCGAACCGACTATGCGGAACTTTCAATTTTCGATATTTTCGTTATTTATGAATCCGAACGTGCCAAAACTATATAGGATTACTAAAAATACGTTACTCTATCGATTCTAAGTGTTTTTTATATAGGTTGTCAGTCATCGGTTCACCGAACCGACTATGCCGAATGGACTTGGTCGCCGTTCGAACTCGGCACCGAACCGACTATGCGGAACTTTCAATTTTCGATATTTTCTTTATTTATGAATCCGAACGTGCCAAAACTATATAGGATTACTAAAAATACGTTACTCTATCGATTCTAAGTGTTTTTTATATAGGTTGTCAGTCATCGATTCACCGAACCGACTATGCGGAACATAAAATTTTCGATATTTTCTTCGTTTATGAATCCGAACGTGCCAAAACCATATAACATTGTTAGAAATACGTTACTCTATCGATTCTATGAGTTTTTGACATAGGTTGTCAGTCATCGGTTCACCGAACCGACTATGCGGAACTTAAAATTTTCGATATTTTCGTCGTTTATGAATCCGAACGTGCCAAAACCATATAACATTGTTAGAAATACGTTACTCTATCGATTCTATAAGTTTTTGATATAGGTTGTCAGTCATCGATTCACCGAACCGACTATGCCGAATGGACTTGGTCGCCGTTCGAACTCGGCACCGAACCGACTATGCGGAACTTTCAATTTTCGATATTTTCGTTATTTATGAATCCGAACGTGCCAAAACTATATAGGATTACTAAAAATACGTTACTCTATCGATTCTAAGTGTTTTTTATATAGGTTGTCAGTCATCGGTTCACCGAACCGACTATGCCGGATGGACTTAGACGCGTTCGAACTCGACACCGAACATACTATTTTTGCTAAGTTTTTAAAAATATTCCAAATATTTTCTGGATTCGTATAGGTTATTTCGATGTATTTTGTTCTCTGTTACTCGTTTTGTATATTAACGGTATGTTTGTTACTGATTATCACGAAAAAAAAAAAAAAAATTTTTTTTCAATTAATTTTATCATTAAATTTCGTTAAATAATTGTTAAAACATCATCCGTATACTTTTTAGCCTGTTTGACAACTTTTTGAAAAATCGAATTTTTTTTCTAAGTTTTTCCGCACTCTCGAATTGGTACGTTCGGATCGCGGGTTAGCACCGTAAGCGCCCGTGCGTAAGGGCCCGCGTCGCCGACCATCCGGCCGGCCGTTCGGTACCTATAAGGAGACGTTCGGTCCGGTCGAACCAGACGGAACAGCGTCGGGCGCGTGGCTATTCTATGACCTCGGTTGAGAACTAGTCCACCGCTCCTCGAGCGTAACTTCGCGTTGCCTCGACTGTTCGTGCTCTCGGTATCGATGCAGGATTTTCTCCACACTGCATTGTCGCGTGTCGGCGTCTAAGACCAAATGGCACATATGCGACGAACCTTTAACATGAGGCTGGTGACTCGTATGCACTTCGGTGTGTACGTTGTACTGCTCGAGCACAGGCTACTGAAGAGAAACCGGCCGTTAACAAACGGTCAGGATTTTTCTAAAATTATTGAAATATAAAAATGAACTAGAAAATGGTGTTGAACGAACTTGTTCGTTACAACGCCTTCAGATGAGAGGCTTGAAAAATATAAAACGGAATATTTATTCCGAAATACAAATTACAAAATTACGTCCCTTAATGTTTTGTGCGTCTCGAACGCCTAATATTCTCTCGAACATATAAACGAGAAATATAAAACGTAACTATGACTATCAAAAAACGTTTCTGAAATGGAAACTTCTTCCAAAGTGGAGAGTTTTCGGTACGGCGATTTCTCGATATTATCGAGCTTCGCTTATACGTACAAGAAAAATTTTATTTTATATATCGTAACTATGACCAAGCAAAAAAAGGTTTCTGAAATGGAAACTTCTTCCAAAGTGAAGAGTTTTCGGTACGGTGATTTCTCGGTATTATCGAGCTTTCACTATACGTACAAAATTATATAATATCGTAACTATGACTCGAAATTTGAGAGAGAAAAAGGTGGATTTGTAAGAATCGATGTGCCCAGCGCGAGCTATACTTCTCTGCGTACGTGCCTGCTCCGATTCGGTTTTTCGAACAGCATGTCCGTTGTACGCGCTATCACGGTACGTTCAGCACGCCACTGTCCGCGCTATCCTCACGGTGTGTCTTAAATAATTGGGAAATAAGCTGAAACACATGAGAACCAAATAAATAGATATGAAGGGAACGTTTAAGCTGGATTTATTATGGTTCATTACAAAAATATATTACGAAAAAGTAAAAAAGAACACCGATGATGTGGAGGTTTTCAATTTCCAGCGTGTGTGGTTTACGTGCTTAAACCGTTTCGATGTAAAGCGTGAAAGCGGTGTACGTGCTTCCAAAATTTGAACGGATACTTTCCGGCACGAGAGAGTTTAGCGAGATTTTCTTTTACGCGCTTCATCGATATCCACGACGAAAAGAGAGACGAGAATGGAGGTTTCGTATCGATATATGCCTAGCGCGAGCCGCCTCCGTACGTGCTTCCTCTTGTTCGTTTTTCGAACAGCATGTCCGTTGTACGCGCTATCACGGTACGTTCAGCACGCCACTGTACGCGCTATCCTCACGGTGTGTCTTAAATAATTGGGAAATAAGCTGAAACACATGAGAACCAAATAAATAGATATGAAGGGAACGTTTAAGCTGGATTTATTATGGTTCATTACAAAAATATATTACGAAAAAGTAAAAAAGAACACCGATGATGTGGAGGTTTTCAATTTCCAGCGTGTGTGGTTTACGTGCTTAAACCGTTTCGATGCAAAGCGTGAAAGCGGTGTACGTGCTTCCAAAACTTGAAACGAGAAACCTTTCCAGCACGAGAGGACTTTCCTTTTACGCGCTTTATCGATACAAAATAGAGAGACCCCGAGGAGGAACGAAACGTTTATATCGATTCGCTCGGCGTGACGCCGCCGTACGTGCCTGTTCCAGTTCGTTTTTCGAACAGCATGTCCGCTGTATGCCCAGCGCGCGCCACTTTACGCGCTTATCTCGGTGTTGTGTCGTATAAATAATATAATATATTTATATATAAAAAAAGGGAACGTTTAAGCTGAAAAATGAAAGACGACACACAATAACAAACAGCGTGCTTGTTACGCGCTTATACCGATGG
>CAMAOC010000003.1:1115000-1124446 GCA_945859555.1 Megachile ligniseca
CATTGAAACAAACTATATAAAATAGTTTTTACACGAAACACATGATACGCAAAAATGAGGAAGAAAAGTGCAGCACCTCTCGCGTATAAAAAATATAAAATATTTATTGGCCGTACACACAAAAATGCGTAATAAAATGACTATGACCACTATAACTATATAATATATATATGTAATAATATTGTCGGTTCCGAGCCACGAAAGAGAAAGAGAGAGGAGGAAAGAGAGAGAAATTTTTGAAGGTAGTTAGCAAAAATGTGAGATAAAACAGATACCAAAAATGTTAAATGACAATTCGTCGTTACGGCAGTCGTGATGCGGAGAGATGTTTACGGTTACGTGTAGGAGGTCGCTTTGGTTCTCATCGTCGATACTCCCGTCCGTTTTTCGTATCCGCCGACGCGTTTCGCACGAACAAGCGCCGTTTACGGTTAAAAGAGAGAGCAAACGCCGTTTCATGTCGAACGCCGAAAATGGAAAGAACGAAAGTTTACCGACTAAAGAAAATCGAGAGTTTCCTCTAACTTCTCGGCTCTTCTTTCCGTAGCGTATAAAAAAGTTTCGACTCTCCCGGGACGTCGTCTAACTGTTGAATGGGTACCGCACGATCATCTTTGAAAACACACAAAAGTCGTCGTAACAAGAATGTTAATCTGAACCATAAAGGAAAATCTGAACATTCTCAAATATATATATATATATATACATAAATGAATCTGTCGCGTGTTCTACCGGCAGAAGGTTCGTTATGTAAAATATAAATAAAAAAGAGATCGTATGCATGGTGTACCCGTCCGTTGCGACGTCTGAGTTAAAGGGAGGAGAGAATCGAAATTGTTAAATAGATACGCGCCAAGGGAAGCGAGAGATTCGGAGAAGTAGAAGAGGTGAAGGTAACAACCTCGAAATTTCTTATCGGACTTTCCTTTCTATATTTTTTATTCTTGATTCGTGTTGCGTACTCTCTCGCCTTTTGTGTTCTTGGACACGGGAACCCCCCTAGCCCTAGCCTCTTTCTATTTTGTGTTAAACGAGATAAAAAGAAGGTCGAAATAGAGTTTTATACGGAGGCTATTTATGTGGGGGGTCCGGGTAACCGATGGAAATCGAACCACGAAACCGCTCGACGAACGAAGTCGCCGTTTCACGAGTCCGCCTGCTTGCGACGGACGATATGGTTAGCGTATCGCTTACGGACCGGCCGAGATGCGAATCGATAGCGTAGTCTCCTTCGTTGGTAGACCGATCTGACGCCGGTCATGGAGTCCGTATCGAATCTCGCGATTCCTACCAAGACGTCCAATATATGCAAGCAGCGAACAGGAGACTCTGTTACGCGCGGCAGCGCGTTTCGTATTTTCCACGGTTTTTGAATGACTTTGTCACCCGAACCACGACCGAGAAAACTCGCCGTACGAAGAGAAACGTGCCACTGGGCGTTTCATCGACGGTTCGTAGTTTTATACGGTATATCATATCCCGTCCATGGACGTTATCGTGTCGTCTATCAACCGTTAAATCGGCGTCGTTCGCTCGGGTAAATCGATAAACAGAGCAACGACGAGACGACGTCCGAATACCGATACTTCGTCTTGCGCTTGGATTTGGAGTTAGTATTCTATGGACAATCGAACGAATTTATATACCAGGTTAAATCACATACATACTGGTTTGAGACGCTGAGTTGAATTTGAATGAAAATTTTTATACGATTACCCTGAACGGTGGATCACTTGGCTCGTGGGTCGATGAAGAACGCAGCTAATTGCGCGTCAACGTGTGAACTGCAGGACACATGAACATCGACATTTCGAACGCACATTGCGGTCCACGGATACAATTCCTGGACCACGCCTGGCTGAGGGTCGTTTATATAACGAAAGACTGCTTGCGTTTGCCTTTATTAGCATAACGTTCTCTCTTCATTGTTAAATTTTTTTCGTTCCCGCCGTCGTTCGACTAGATAAATTATAAAACTGTTAAACGCCGAAAAGTCGAACGTTTCGGAGCGGGATCGATGGTCGAACGCGAGAGAGAGAAGAACTTGCGAAATTGGCGGAAAACGTACGAGCGATGGTTGGACATTTCGTCGGCGTTTGACGCGGAGAATGTTAAATAGAACGTCCGTATCGCCCTCTCGTTGCTCGTGTTTTTTTTTACTACAGGCGACAGGAGAACTTTTCTATATCTCGCAATTCCTAGTATTAGGATCTTCTCGGCGGAATGCGCTTATTTTGCGGCCTGCGTGAGTCGTGGTTTCTAGTTAAACCCCTAAAAGGAAACTATATACGACCGCCCGCGAAAAGAGCGCTCTCGAGTCGAAACTCTAACTACAGAAGGACATTTAGACGAGAGAAGAAACGATTCTTCGCCCTGTGTGAAAAATTGTAGACACACCAATTGAATGAAGCCGAGAGTAGAGCGTGTATTACGGCGTTTCTCCGCGCTCCCGACGTTGTCCGAAATGATTGTCGATTTTTTCGACGGTGCGAAAGTTTTAAACAACGAGGAAAGTTAAAAATTATAAACGTGCGACAAGGAAGCTCTCTCGGGTTAAATATATGATAACGAGATCGTAGCTTCGCCACGTTTTTTTTTAACATGCACACGCACAGATCGCTTCGTTGTCGTTGATAGAAGCGGAAGACCGCGCGATCCCAATGTGGTTCCGGTCGTCCAGTCCTCGAAGCTCGTTGAGCCGGACGGACGTTGAAAACCCCGGACCGATCGAACGATAAATTATTTATTTGGGATCGTCTTGCGAGAGTCTCGCTTCATTGTTGTTCGTGTGTTAAATTTCTTTTATCGAACAACAGTTGAACGCAAATGAACAACGACATTTACCCCGAAGATATCGATCTCGAAGCGCACGAAAACGGAAATTGGCGCAACGACGTCCGCGTCGCCTCTTTCTTTTCTTTTATTCCTCCTTTGATGTGCTCGTGTTTCATCGAACGATAAAATACACACGACGAAGGTGTTACCCACGCACTTTAAAAATGGGATTTTTTTTTCCTTTAACCCTTTCTCTGGACCATGATACGTCTCACCGGATGGTTAACTTGGATGTCTCTGGCATTCTCGCCCTTTTCGAATTTTTGGGATTTTGCGTCGGAACGCGACACCAGAGAGAAACGTTTCGGACGATGCGTCTTTACGGTTTATCGACGAGCGAGTCGAGAGCGACCGGACGTTGTCGTCGTCGTTTTTTTTTTTTGTCGTAGTCTCCGCCTGCCCGAACGAAAATGCGGCGTTTTAAGTGCCTATTTGTTTTCGAACAAGATAGACGGGACACCGAGCTTTAATTTGGCTCGTACGTTACCTTCGAGTTAAGTAGTTGATGGTCCGAAGGAGAAAAAAGTTGGTTATCGAACGATACAAGGAAAAAAATCGAACGATATAATCCCTAGATAAACGAGAAGTGGCGGTGGTGTAACAATACCTTTCGTATTACGTGTCGAAACCGAAAAGAGCGTACATCGAATATATAATATATTTTTATAAAGGATGGAACGATAAAGAAAAGTTTTTAAAAAGTATTAGAGGGGCACGGTAAGAGACGTCTCGAACGAGCGTTTTTATTTTTTCCGTTCGCGTTTTCACCGTGCGTGTTGTATTCTCTTGTTGACAACTTGCGAAATGATAATATTTCGACGACCTCAGAGCAGGCGAGATTACCCGCTGAATTTAAGCATATTAATAAGCGGAGGAAAAGAAACTAACTAGGATTTCCTTAGTAGCGGCGAGCGAACAGGAATGAGCCCAGCACTGAATCCCGCGGTTAACGCCGTTGGGAAATGTAGTGTTCAGGAGGATCCGTTTATCCCGAGACATCGAATCGCGTCCAAGTCCATCTTGAATGGGGCCACTTACCCATAGAGGGTGCCAGGCCCGTAGCGACCGGTACGCGTCTCGGGTGGATCTCTCCTTAGAGTCGGGTTGCTTGAGAGTGCAGCCCTAAGTGGGTGGTAAACTCCATCTAAGGCTAAATATGACCACGAGACCGATAGCGAACAAGTACCGTGAGGGAAAGTTGAAAAGAACTTTGAAGAGAGAGTTCAAGAGTACGTGAAACCGTTCAGGGGTAAACCCGAGAAACCCAAAAGATCGAATGGGGAGATTCATCGTCAACGACGCTGGCTCCCGCGTTGGTGCGCTAGTGCCCCGGATGGTCCCGTTACGGCGGGCTCCCATCGGCGTGGGCACACCACCCGCGGTGAATGTTCCGGCGAAGTAGTCGTGCACTTCTCCCCTAGTAGAACGTCGCGACCCGTTGCGTGTCGGTCTAAGGCCCGAAGCGAAGACTGTCCGTCGCTAATTAGCGTTCGTGACAGCCCCTTGTATGCCCGGCCGACTGCGCGACGGTACTCAGACGGTATCGGGCCGCAAAATTGTCGAACGCATTGCGTCCAGGACCGCCGCAAGCTCGTTCCAGTCTAGATGCCGGATGTACGGACTCAGTGCCGTACCCGGGCCTGGCGGGCTGTTAGCAGGTGGAGTCCTTGGACTGGCCAAACTTTGAATTACCGGTCGGCGACGCTATTGCTTTGGGTACTCTCGGGACCCGTCTTGAAACACGGACCAAGGAGTCTAACATGTGCGCGAGTCATTGGGATTTGATAAACCTAAAGGCGAAATGAAAGTGAAAGTCGTCCGTGAAGTCGACTAAGGGAGGATGGGCCTCGTTACGATTAGGCCTCGCACTCCCGGGGCGTCTCGTTCTCATTGCGAGAAGAGGCGCACCTAGAGCGTACGCGTTGGGACCCGAAAGATGGTGAACTATGCCTGGTCAGGACGAAGTCAGGGGAAACCCTGATGGAGGTCCGTAGCGATTCTGACGTGCAAATCGATCGTCGGAACTGGGTATAGGGGCGAAAGACTAATCGAACCATCTAGTAGCTGGTTCCCTCCGAAGTTTCCCTCAGGATAGCTGGCACTCGACTCGAACGCATGACGAGTCTCATCTGGTAAAGCGAATGATTAGAGGCCTTGGGGCCGAAACGACCTCAACCTATTCTCAAACTTTAAATGGGTGAGATCTCTGGCTTGCTTGAATAATCATGAAGCCACGAGATATAAAATTGATAAAATTTTACTTGGATCAGAGTGCCAAGTGGGCCAATTTTGGTAAGCAGAACTGGCGCTGTGGGATGAACCAAACGCAGAGTTAAGGCGCCTAAGTCGACGCTTATGGGATACCATGAAAGGCGTTGGTTGCTTAAGACAGCAGGACGGTGGCCATGGAAGTCGGAATCCGCTAAGGAGTGTGTAACAACTCACCTGCCGAAGCAACTAGCCCTGAAAATGGATGGCGCTGAAGCGTCGCGCCTATACTCCGCCGTCAACGGCAAGTGCGCAATGAACGGGATTTATCCCGTTCTCCATGAAGCCTTGACGAGTAGGAGGGTCGCGGCGGTGTGCGCAGAAGGGTCTGGGCGTGAGCCTGCCTGGAGCCACCGTCGGTGCAGATCTTGGTGGTAGTAGCAAATACTCCAGCGAGGCCCTGGAGGACTGACGTGGAGAAGGGTTTCGTGTGAACAGCCGTTGCACACGAGTCAGTCGATCCTAAGCCCTAAGAGAAATCTAATGTTGATGAGGTGTCCTAAAATTCACGCTTGTCGAACGCAAATGAAAAACATACGTACGCTCGCTCGCACGTACGCGCGCAAAAGGCAAAAAACACATAGAAACAAATTGCAGTTAAATGAAAATTATATACGTCGCCGTCGTTTTTGGTGTCCTAATCCTTCGCTCGAACGATATGACCATTTTTATGATAAATTTAATAAAGTCGAACGCCGAAAAAAAATGGTCGCGGATCGGATCGATGGATCCTTCTCGATGTGTTGCGACGATGTCGAACGCCTGAAAGCGATTTTTTCTATTTTTTGCTTGGTTAAATTTACAAACTGTCGAACGCAAGTCGTGTCGTCGTTGCGTCGCTGAAGCGTCGTTGTTTATTTTTTTTTGCGTGATTTGGGAAGAAACACACCCATCGGGCGAAAGGGAATCCGGTTCCTATTCCGGAACCCGGCAGCGGAACCGCATACCAATCGGGCCCTCGTAAGAGTGTTCGTCGGGGTAACCCAAAATGACCTGGAGACGCCGTCGGGAGATCTGGGAAGAGTTTTCTTTTCTGTATAAGCGTTCGAGTTCCCTGGGAACCTCTAGCAGGGAGATATCGTTTGGAACGCGAAGAGCACCGCAGTTGCGGCGGTGTCTGGATCTTCCCCTCGGACCTTGAAAATCCAGGAGAGGGCCACGTGGAGGTATCGCGCCGGTTCGTACCCATATCCGCAGCAGGTCTCCAAGGTGAAGAGCCTCTAGTCGATAGATTAATGTAGGTAAGGGAAGTCGGCAAATTGGATCCGTAACTTCGGAATAAGGATTGGCTCTGAGGAGCGGGGCGTGTCGGGCTTGGTCGGGAAGTTGGCCTGGCTGACGTGCCGGGCCTGGGCGAGGTGAACGGTTGGCGACTTCGTGTCGCGTCCCGGGATCCGAGCTCGGTCCCGTGCCTTGGCCGCCAATGGATCTTCCTTGCTGCGAGGCTTCTTGTGACGGCTCCGGCCGTCCTTTTCGCCTCTTCGGCCGCCATTCAACGCTTAGCTCAGAACTGGCACGGACTAGGGGAATCCGACTGTCTAATTAAAACAAAGTATTGCGATGGCCCTCAAGGGTGATGACGCAATGTGATTTCTGCCCAGTGCTCTGAATGTCAACGTGAAGAAATTCAATTAAGCGCGGGTAAACGGCGGGAGTAACTATGACTCTCTTAAGCGTAAATCGTTCCGCGTTTCTCCTTCGGTTCGCCGGGGGAAAAACCCGGTCGCTTACGTGAGTCATGGTTGCAGGGATGGCAATGCGTAACTCAGACCTCTCGTTAGGTCCTTCAGCCTCTCCCATCCAAATCGCACGACCTACCTCCAAGTGGTACCGGCCGGTAACGTGACTGGTTGGCTGTTTGGGTGACTCACGTCGCCATCGCAGTCCCAGTCACGGCTAAACGGCGTGCGGCGATCCTGGCGAAAGCCAAATGGACCCCTCGTGTTTGCAGCTCGTTGGGTTCATGCCTTCGGGCGAATTCAATTGCACCTAAAACAAAAGGTTCATCGACGCAATACGTTTAAGGACGAACACCATGGGTACATGAGTTGTTCTAAGTAAAACCAACAAACAGATAGATCCGAAGTGCAGGCGCTGTCATCAGCAACCCGAAACCCTAGGACATATATTAGGGCAATGTTATCACACAAAAGGATTAAGAATAAAACGGCACGATGAAATTAAAAATCTATTGGCTACAAAATTAGCAGCTAAAAACCAAGTTAGTGTCGAACCAACCTTGATTATTCGAGATGAACTCCGGAAACCCGACCTCATAATAAAAAATGAGAGACAGGTATTCATAATCGATGTCACGATCCGTTATGAAAATAGGGAGTATCTCGAAAGCGCGGCCAAGGAAAAAATCGGCAAATACTTTGGATCATTTGAAGCGACTCTATAATAAGGATGGGAAAGTCCTGCCTATTGTCCTGGGTTGTAGAGGAGCAATACCACAAGCGACAAAAAGAAATTTAGAAATTTTAGGTATTAATAAGAAAGATTTTTTAACCCTTTCTTTAATAGCGCTAAGATCGTCTATAGAAATTGCAAGTATTTTCATAGACTATGATAAATAATAATATTTTTCAGACTAAATAATCATAGATGATCTGTTTTATTATTTGACGTGCAATGCAATATTATTTTATTTAATCCCGTGACCAATTGTTTAATTTTAACCCAGAACGAGGTAAATTTTATAAACTGACCTAATTAACAATGACTATCATCTACGCTAACTTAATAAATAATAACTAACTAATAATTAGGTTAAGTTTAATATGCAAGTTACAATTATTTTTTCTCGCTAACAGACATAATTAAAGATTTAAGATTTAGAATAAGTATAGCTAATATGAATGAATTATGAACGAATAAAATACAATAGAAATCTCTACTTAATGACGAAGGCATAATCCTATAGCTGTTGAAACAACAGCTTTTTAGTATTTTCCCAACGAGAGGGTTAAGTCTCGGAAGTGTACTCTAAATAAATGAGAGTATAGGATATAGCCAAATGCCTCGTCATCTAATTAGTGATCTAATTAGTCATCTAATTCCCAACCTGTCCCTATCTACATGGGCCCGGGATAAGACCACACTGCTCGGGCCATAAAACCACTTCGCATGGTGTTGCGTGATCCCAGGAATCTGGGTAAAACAAAACCGCTTGTGGTAGAAACGTGTGTCAGAGCTGAGAGGAGCGTATTGGGCGCCATCTCGGCTCGACTCCCAGGGTTTGCGTGACTGGCCGTCGTTTGAGGTGTCGGGCTTGACCTAGTATCCGAGACGAGTTCCAGGAGACCACGCACCGCTTACCCTAAAAAGCTGTCCATGTAACTACCCAATCCCAGAACTCTGAGTAACAGACGCCATGGCTGCAGATCTGCGTGGTAGAGGTGTCAGGATGAGTGCCCTCGGCGGTGCCCCTTCAAACGTTGGAAGAGGAGTCTTCCTAACAAGGGTTGTGCGGAGGGTAAATGCACGGCCGTCGCTGAGGTGTCGGAATGATGGACCCAGTCATTCTAGTATCCGAGATGAGTCCGTGATCGCAGACAACACGACTTTTACCCTTAAAACTGTTCGCTACGGAGCTACCCAATCTCAGATTTCTGAGTAACAGATGCCACCGACAGTAATGATGTGTTGTAGAGGAAACCCGCCCTTCGGGGCCACGCCCTCGGCGGTGACCTGTCTAACGTTGCTTGAGGTTCATTCTCGCTATCACAGGTACTAAGGGTGGCATTGAAAGCCCCACCGGGATGTGGACCGGTGTTATGCCAATTTGGGATGGACTCGTAGGGGTAGTGAACTCGGGGTCTAGAAATGGGGTGTTAGTTGTGTATACCCGGTCTGGGTGAGGAAACACGTTCGCGCCCTGTTACGCAGGGCCGGACACAGAATAAACCTGTCCCTATCTATACAGTCGCCATCTTGGTGCCGAACCGAACGGACGTGTCTGCGCGTCGCTCCGCAATTTTCTGCAATTTTGACGGGAAAAACCCTCAGAAATATAGTGAATTGTGTACTAAAACGTTCAGAAAGTGATACAGATTAAAAAACGTGTAATAGTCGAGTGAAAACCCCTCACACGAACTGAAAAACACAAAAATAGTGCTCTGTGACCACGCCCGTGCGTCGAGAACCGACGCCACGAGTGAAATCACTCTAGCGAATCAACTACACGTGACACAGTGAAAATAATTGACACAAACAGTGCGTTATTACTACCGGAACACTCGGAAGTGTGTTTATCTTCGTGGTGTAGTGAATAAAGTGCATTTAAGGCGTGTTAAGTGTCTTTCTGAACAATTAGGTTAGGACGCCACGCGGCAGCCATA